>ATSW01014331.1:0-11300 GCA_000444245.1 Botryllus schlosseri | reverse complement strand
CTTGTAAAATGAGCCTAGCGGGTGGTATACAATAGACCCGCAATACTCACCTAGTTTATTTATAAACTCAGAAAATTTTACCCGCTTGGCGTGGCTAGTTGACCGCGCACTCGTTCGTCAATTGCATGTGCCCCTTTAGCCGAAAACATTGGCCATTCCTGTTCTATATGGAATACTAATCCACTAATAGGTTAGTTATCTATAGTAATCTAGAGTCCGTCAGCCGTCAGTAACATCCGATGTAGTAACAAAGACATATAGGTGCCGCCGTGCCGGCTTGTGACTTCATACTGAATACTTGTCAATTGTCGACAACATCATATTTGAACTAGAACGCAATTTACTCCATGCCATTGCTGTGCATGCAGTGTGCACGGCATTAAAATTCAGGCCTGGTGTTCAATTATGATAAATCAGCAGATGTGGTTGTTGCATATATAACAGCATCTTATGAAATAGGTCGGAGCCGGAGCTACTCCTCAAATAACGGGCTCCAGCTCCGGCTCCGGCTAAATTTCATGTAGAGCTCCGGCTCCAGCTCCGGTGAAAATGCACGGCTCCGGGGCTCCGGCTCCGGGCTCCGGCTCCAAAGCCCTGGAAGTAACCACGTAGTTTGCCTACCTGCGTTACAAACTCAAGTGGTCATGATTAGTAGACTACTTCTATTTAACAGTTTTCAGTTATTAGGCAAATCTAGGACTAATATTAAGGTTAACATACGTTCTCTTTTAAGAGGATTTGTTCTCTTTTTTGACTTTTTTGAAAGTGTCCTCTGAGGACGCCCAAATATCCTCTTTTTTGAGATTCTGTCCTCTTTTGAGAATTTTGGTTAGATATAGGGCCAAATTCGACTGAGACACAATAAGTCAGCACTGTAGGAACGCCCCGGCGGCTATTTCGGGAGCTGGGCCGGAAAGTTGACCCTTTTTTAGTCAACCACCTGATATTGTGAAAGAAAAACTGTATGTTGGGCGCTGAGCGAGAAAGTTGACCTTTCTTTTTAGTCAACCGACCACGAAGTGGGAAAAATTTACCATTTTTTCACGATTTTCCTCTGGTTTTGGAAGTTTTAAAATTTTGATAAAGTGTCCTATTTACAGATTTCCAAAATATGGTAACCCTAACTAATATACTTACCTATTCTTTACTCGAGAATCTTTAAATTGGAGAGTGCCATCGGAGTACTAGAGTGACAGTACGAGAAACTATATAATTATCTACTTCTGCGCGCAAACGTCACGAATTCCATCCAAATAGTGTCGATGATGTAGCATTCCGCTTGTCGACCTATTCGGGCATAGTATTTGTGATTCCGAACCAGTATTGGTTACTACTAGAAAATTTTCAGCTTTTCCAAAATGGGAGCATAGAAACGTTTAACAAATTAAAAAGATTATGATTAGATCACCAGCACTTTGCTCCAATCAGTCTAATCTCTTTGGTGTATGCAGTATTTGAGACCGCTAATTATATCTCGAGTCCTGGGTGCCATCTGAGCGACGTAGTTGCTGGGTAGTCATTACTGAACCCATCGTCGTGTCAGTGTCAGTATCAATGCATACATAATTTCATCAGTTCAAAACAACGCAAGACTGCGCTACAATGAAGAGAGAGGAAGGTGTCGAAACGACTTAGAGTTGTCTTCGAATTCAGACACCCACATGGGCCTAGGCCAGTGGTTCCCAACCTTTTTCGTCTCGTGGACCCATTAGCATAAATTTGAGCTAAAACCACCCCCGCCCTATGAAAAAGTTGCCTGTTACTAAAAAAGGTGCTTTTTAACGCACAACCATTTATTGTTGTCTGAGCGATATATGGTCATACGCATTCAGATATGTCCGAACTATGTCGAATGCGGACTGTTATGTTCGTGCATTTACGTTCGGTGTCGTACAACTCTTTCTTTCTATAGGATTAGTAATTACAGCCAATCATCATTTCCTCGTGTGTCGTGCTTTTATTTATACCCTGTGTTCTGTTGTCTCGTGGTCTTTCATTTAACTGAACTCTGGATCGTGTCGCCTGTCTTATAGTTATTCTGCTGTACAATATACTGATTTCTTATTGCAACCTCGTCGCATTGAGTTATTGTTCAAACAAGATCTAGAATATAACAATTGGTATCAGAAGTGGGATTCGAACCCACGCCTCCACTATACTTTGGTAAGGTACAGCTAAATTTGATCTGATTTTTACCGGTCGGATATCCGCTGACGAAAAATAAATCATCAAGTCCGCTTGCTATGGCCTGAGTTGAATCGATGAATTTGGTACGTTTTTCACGTTAGCTCATATGTTGACTTAAAAGGGTGAACATTTTCACCGGCGGCCTTGTGCTAAATTCGGCTTGACTTTTTCCTTCTCAGTAGCAATTTGGTCGAGAGGCTGTCACGGGCCAACGAAATCGTCTCGCGAGCCTCACTTTATTAGGGGGCGTAATATCTACGGAAGGCATTTATGCATACATCTAGCCATAAATCCGCCAAAGAAACATACAATTGTAAAGAACTAATTCCATACTTAGCAGTTCTACCATAAAAATCTAAAAACCTTGTGAACCCAGTGTATCTTCCGATACAACCCTAAATCCAGATTCCCCCCTAAAAATTTCGAAATTCCTCCTAAGGGGGGAATTCTCCCCGGTTGGGAACCACTGGCCTAGGCGATGTAAATAAGAGGCATATACAGTTTATACACTGGATGGAAAGAAAACGACTATTGATGATAATACATGACGCATTTGTCGAAATGCGAGGTTGATATGTCAGATCGAGGTCCGGTAATCTTGAGGGCTGACTGGTATCGTGAGAACGCGTTAGTACCCGATACCATACAAATATCAGCAAGACGCCATCATTAGCACCAAGTTCGTGAAGCCTGATGCTGCCTCATCAACTATTACGTCATGTGTCATTTCCGGCAACTCGTTCTATCAAGGCCTGACTGCTGAATACTGCTGCGCGCGTGAGCGCAGGCAGGAAATCCCGCCCGCAGGTTTACCAGGTTCACCAGAATAGCAAATGTCTGTACAGCAAGCTTGGCACGTTTCGCACCATACAGTTCTCCTGTAGCATTTTCAGGAAAACCAGAAATAATATTTGAATTAACATGAGAGCATAGCAACCATTCACAAACTATATAGAATTAGATTACCGGTATTCGCTTTAATTAGCCTAATTAGACAACGAGAATTATCTAGTCTGCTTGCAGGCCCGAAATCAAATAAGATATAAGGCATCCTCGAGAAATGACATGTTCAATTTAGCGATACGGATTCGTGCCATACTATGATCAGTTGATCACATAGTACGAGACAGCTGTGCGGAGTGTGCGCCTTATTTCATGTAAGCCTTTCGCGAAGTGCATTCTGAGTGAAAATTTGTAAATTCTGCTTACTAGGAGATGTAATTCCCCGTACTCATTGTCACATCTTACAAGGTATGCGGCGTAGGACAGCGCGCTGCCGGCAGTAGTTCGCGTTCGCTCTGAATTGAGAGGCGGTCGTAGTTATTTCGCAAGTGAATATTTCCTTCTATACAAGTCTGGTGGCTACATTTATACAAGGCTGCTCGATATGGATATTGAATCAAATTCCGGATTAGGAAGAAATACAACAAGAATCGAACTTAGTTCATTCTCATAAGCATCTGAACGGCAAATGTATAATGTACAGTGTACAGTACACCAAGCTTGACTCGTTTCGCGCAAAACAGTGGTCCTTAAGCATTTTCAAAAACACAAATTAAATTAGCGTATATATAGAAACATTTCACTAGTTACATTATATTGAATTATCGCTCTATAATTAGTTACGTCTCTCATTAATTACACGACTACAATTAGCATCGGCAGGCAGGTTACGCATCATAATCAACATGGAAATCGAATGTATTGAGATAAAACGAGGTTGGAAGTTGAGACGGTATGTTCACACCTAGATCATGACTGTCAATTTCACAAGCTGGTTAAATTAACCCTGTATGTAATATTGTTTGCGAGGAAAAAAATCTGAAAACCACCGCTGTAGCGTATGACAGAGTAATATACCATACGACATACTGGATTGATGTTCTGCCGGCCGCTGTAATTGGCGTCAAAAAGGATACTGACTCACATGCATACGCGTAATACAGAGTCACCCATCATAGACTACATATTAATGAACTTACAGCAGTGGTACTCAACTAGTGGTACGCGAAGTCATTTCAGGTGGTACGCAGTTAATGCATTTCTTTTTTAAGTAAAGTTACAGTTTTCACGAAGCGTTAACGTAAATTTTTCTAATGTAAGAAATGTCTTCATCGAATGCGTAGATAAATATTTCTATCATTCATTTGTCATTCGACTCAGCCGCACCCTGCCTAGATCAGCGTGTGGAGACGAAACCATCGCGACCATCACAATTTTACCTTTCTAGTGTGGGTTATTAATAATAACCAGGGACGAATTATCTCGTGGGCCGCATTTGTGTCGAAATTTGCACGCCGATTTATTTGCCAATCAACCCATGTCAATATTCCTGTACACATTTCGAGTAAGGTCAAGTTTTTCATTAACTTGTTGGTATCCAGCAAAATCATAGAGCTTCAAAGGTGGTACGCGGTAAGACAAAGGCTGTGAACTGCTGCCTTTTACCCACGAGGGACACAACGAACCTTCCAAATAGTATTATGTTGATTCTGATTAGCAGACGTTGATTCTGAGGTCATAAATGGTTTGTGCTACAGAACTTGAATAAAGCTTTCAAAAGTATAGTTTCATAACATTAATTCGAAACCTTTTCTCGTGTGCTTCTCATCAAGAATCATCATGAGACAAAGGGAATTTAGGTTTGAATTCAACTCTGTTAATCTCCTTTATCGTGCCGGTAACTCTTGATAAGAGGCACGCGAAGAGTCTTCAAGTTCGAGTTGATAAACGTTAACGTACGTTTGACGGCTCAATGGTAATTGCGAAAAATCCAAATCATCGCTTGCAAGGCATATCTTGATGTTCACAGATTAGGAAGTCATAATACCTACGATCGGTGGCAATTTGTCGTACAACAATGTTCAACAATCGCATTTACGACTGATTATGGTCAGCAATAGACCCTCAACGACACTATTTAAGGTTGCTATGCGTTTACGAGGGTTCAAACTAGGGTGACGCAGAAATGGTAGTTACCGAGGAAGCATCGTTGTGTCTATCGTTGCGTTGTTTGGTATATACGGCCCGGGAAGATCCATACGTGCAAACATTCTCTGTTGAATTGCGCTAACTTATGCACACGATCGACCGTTTGGAGACGATTTGGAAGTGTTCTTCATATTAAACGTGTTACTGGGAGTGGAATTTTATGATTACTTAATCATGAAAATGTACTTGGGAAAACTAACTAACACAGTGCTTCTCGACCGCCTGCCGTTCACCAAATACATTACACTGTTACATCTCAATTGCAAAATTAAAGAAGTCAGTCGCTTGTCCATTAATTACAGAATTGAAACATTAAGTTTTAAACTTATGATGTAGAAATTTAGAACTGTAATTTGGAAAGCTGTAGACTTCATGGTCTACTATTGTGCCAAACTAACTGTTTGCAAGTATAGCCAACAACTAGTTTAAGACCAGTAATATGTGAAAGATATATGGAGACTTTTCAAGCAGAATTTTGCTAAATTTGACTTACATTTGACAGTATAATAGAATGCAGCAAACAGCGTGTTAGTCGCATTTATTTCAAAGGAAACTCAACGGCTAAAATCGAGTTGGTTGTATTTTTTAACAGACTCTCGCCCTTTATAAACTAGAACAGACCTATACGCGTAACAGTGTAATGTCAAAAAGACAGCAGGGAATTTCACGTTAAATCAAATTAAATCTCCAATTCCTGGCGTGTCGTAATTACGTTCTGGATTGATATTGATTTTGATAGTTCACCGGTTCGCAAAATTTAATTAGAAATCACTATAAGTTTGTGAATAATTTCATCATTTCAAAACATCACAACACTGCGATACAATGAAAAGATAGGAACGTGTCGAAACGGTTTGAAATAGTATTTGAAATCAGGCACTCACCTGGCCTATGTGATGTAAATAAGAGGCATACACACTGGATGGAAAGAAATAAGGGATAACATGAATGACGCATGTGTTGAACTGTCTATAGGCGAGGTTGATATGTCAGATGGAGGTTCGGTAAACTTGACGGCTGACTCGTATTCATTCAGTAGAAATTGCTTGTATTTCGACTTGAATGTGGACAGGACACGCTGGTCCCCAAACCACGAAGATTGCGAACCAACGAACAACGAATACCCGCTTATTCCAATTTGTTTTCTTCACACGACACGCCCGGTGGTTTTATTACGATACACTGGGAAAAGCTGTCGCCATTATCCACTGTAATTACTGGTCGTAGTTTGGTAATAACCGCTGAAGCTGTTAGGTGTGAGAAAGCAAGGAAAAATTACATCAAACACTTTGTGCGATCCGAAATTAATTCCCATGAGATGGTATTTCCAATTTGCGCGACTACANGTNGNCNGAGTCAAGGTAATTTGAAGTAATACAAGTATTTAGTGGACCCTTGGGAAATCTCGCAGGCGTGACAGTTCACACACGCTGTTACCAGACAACTAGCAAATGTTCAGTTTCTCTAAATCAGATTGGAATTAGAATTATAGCTACACAGTTATTTTTCCAAATTGGACTATATTATTAGAATTATAGAAACATATCTTTCTTCCAAATTAGATTCGAATTAGAATTGCTGAATTCGGGAAAACTTGGAAATCAAGTTAAGTTCATGTCAATTTAGATTTCATTGTCATAAGCATGATAGTGGCAAACGTCTGTACAGCAAGCTTCTTGTCTCGTTTCGCATGATAGTTCTCTTGTAGCATTTTCAGGAGATTAGGTTGGAATTAAAATGAAAGCATAGAAGCATTTTACAAATTAGATAAGAATTAGGTTACCGGCATTTCACTCTAGTTAGTCTACGACTAGAATTATTATCTATGGTTGTCCAAGTCTGGCTACGTCCTTTTGCGGAATGTCGTATGTCCGCCGAAGGCATTGTATTGTTGAGATTGGTGGCAATTTCATTGACCCCGGCGCCGGCGATAACTGGTAATTCCGTCGGCAAAATTTCAACACCTCTCCCTTGCCGATAGCCTTTTAATAATTGATGTGGCGCCATCGGGATTGCGTTTGCCACTTATCGATGCTTATCGGTTCTGCTGTTAAAAAAGGTGGCTGGCTGGCGAATTATGATATCTACGTCTCATTCGTAGGTATATCCGGCCAGGGATTGTTGTTGGAAGGAAGTAATGCAGTGATTTCTATTAATTTCCGTATCACCTATTGGGATTGGCTTCATCCTGCAGCGAATGTCAGTAAGCTTATTCTAATCTGATTTTTGAAGTGCTTCAATGCTTTCATTGTAATTCTAATCCAACTTCTGTATCCTGGGTTTCCTGAAATGCTATATAGTGGGAAACTAGCCAATGAGCTTGGTGTACAGACTTTTGCCATTCTGGAGCTTATGAGGAAGGACTCTGATATGATATGAACCAAACTTGATTTTAATTTGAAAGTTTTCGCGAATTCAGAAATTCCAATTCTAATCTAATTTGGAAACACTATGTAGCTATAATTCTAATTCGAATCCAATTTAGAAATGCTTAAAATTTTCTAGTTGCTCAAGTCCGGATTAATCTAATCATGATTATAATATAATTGCACAGTGCAATTCTGACGTCCCATACTACGCACGCACCATAATCCGTAAATTAAGTCTGAAACCCTTGATTCTTGAATATGAACGGTTTATTTACTTGCTCTACGGATTTTCATTCTCTAATATCGTTGTTGTAGTATTAATAACTATCAATGTGATCTACGCGATTTATGCCATATGTAAGACAGATTATGTATGTTCTTCTTATTATTAGTAGTAGGAGGCCAAGTAGCGATATTCAGTCCATTTTCGCAGTTATCCAAGGAGGCAACACTCCACTGACTGTTGTAGGGTAGGCTATATATTCGATACGGTGTTCAAATTTTCCATAAAACAGTCGATGTGAAAGGGGTGTAATGTATTTAATATATATAATTTATATATGTCAACAGGAAATCTTTAGTCGTTTATTTGCTCAATGTTACACCACGCAATTACGACCAGCTTTCAAAATACGTATCTGCAATATGTATCATTGTACCGTACCTCAATTCGAAAGAACGCGTGGCGTAATGCCGCAACAACGACCGCCTATATTTGTTGTATACACTGTCTAAAATGTCTTTACTAGATAGCCTTTTCTTTACTGTAGCGGGGAAATGAATCCGTATCGAGTTTCTGCTAATTTACCAGTGCGAGCGCGCGTTGATCGTCAATCGCTTAAGTAGGCTATGTGCTGTGCTGTGCAAGTGTGCATTGTGCCATCAGGCCTACCAGGAAGACCATCTAATATTCACTTTGTTGACATGAAACCATTGTAGTTTATCGTTGGTGTCAATCGCGGCAATCCTGGGGCTATCAATTTACGAAAATTGTTTTCATTTGAAGTATAAGTGTTTTTACCAAAAGTAGATATATATGAAATAGACTTTATATTGCATGCGATTTCCTTATTATTATAATTATAGTTGTCCCATTTCCGGTCCAACGGACATAATTCTTTCTGAAATAGTTAGCTTACTAATGCACTGTGGATCATGTGCTATACGGTGCCTGCCTAAAAGCGGTATCGATTTGCCTTAGCTGCTGAAAGCGAACAGAATGTCATGTACAGTATATCCGTTTCAGGAGACCTATGCCAGTTATAGGCTGCTATTAACGCGCAAGCCGAAGCTACAGCACTTGCTCGTATCTCCGCTTTGTTGTCATGTAGCATGTCACGACTAGCAAGGTTTATCGCAATCACAAAGAATGCGGGTAACTCACCAGACAAGAGTACTCGCCGCATAATTGTGTCACATGCTGTAATTTCGCAACATGTTATACAGAATGTGATTGTGAACATGTGAAGACGGTCAGTTGCAATATAAGTAATTTTGTATCTTCACTTTCTTGGTAAAACGAGAAGTTGGCTGTTAACTGCGTTGGCTAGCGTACAAGTATCTTCGGGTTTCTGTATCGAGTAAGGTTGGTTTCGAGTTGCTATGCGAACTACAGTATTTTATGCTACCAGATTTCAAAACTCGGTCCGAAAATTACGTTGTTATTGCGAGAGTGAAGCAGGCCAGGCATTGTTTTCTATGACGCAGCAGGGATATAATATGAATATGCTTGTGTAAACATTGAGACTTGCGTCAAGGCAAGTCTCTATAATCTAAACATCGATGTGGGTTCAGCCAGTTACTATATACGGCGCTAGACTCTATATGAAGTCATCTTGCTTTACATATTTTTAAAGGAATATGCAAGTAATATATGCCGATTCGCCGCTGGTAGCCTTGTAATGAGCTCGCCGACTGAAATTCGCAAACTATATCTGAACTACGAAAATTACGTAATGTCAGTATCCAGCGGTTAGTTGTCTCAGTTAGTGACGAGACGTCTCGTTGAAATATCAGCAAGGCATGAACGATAATTATGCAGGCCTTGTTTCAGACGCCCTTGTTACCAAACGTCGCCGGTATGTCCGGACGGGAATGATACTATTCTGCACTAAAGTGTGAATATACTTATTTAAAAATCGTTTCGTTGCCTGCCGCTGTATTATCAGTAACAGCTACAGCTTTTAGTGGGATATAGCATAGCACGCTATTATAATCAGTGGCTATTCGTGGTAGCACGCAGTCAGATAAGACGATATGATAGAATTTACCCCTGCGTCAAAATCTGAGTAATCCTCATTCCTAGTAGCAGCTGGGCCGTGAGTGTGGCAACGCATCGATGGAATCGCGTGTTTACTTTTCTCGAGTCTGGCATTCGGCTATTTCGATTTTAAACTACACTGACACATGTCTCGTGGAAGTGGTAATTTGGCAGAGAGTGCAACCAAAAACAGTGTTATAGGTTGAGCTAGACTTTGATATCTAGGATAGGTAATTCAAATTCTGCAAAATTGGACTAATTAGAGCTAGATGACGATAATCTAATTGTGATGTAATTTGTGAAATGATTCTCTGCTCTAATAATTTCAATTCTAGTGTAAGTTTTCCTGAAAATGCTGCAGGTGGCTGCTTTGTGGCATTCTTATGCCTTTGATAATGAACTAGGATTCGATGTGATATGAACTGTATTTTGTTTTATAGTATTTCTTATGAAATTTTGTGGTTGTGTTTATGCATTATCCGTTTAGTTGTGATATTTACTTGAAATTGAAACGTTTCTTGCTAAACACAATGCTTTTTTGACCTCAATCTCATCCCAATTTTCTGTGTGATTTTGAAATGGGCTCATAAATTCAGTGTAACACTATGATATTCACAGATTTACATAGCAACCTACAGTAGTTACATGAAAAGTTCTTCTAGGCGAAACATGACAAAAATGGGGTAAGTTTACAACTTCAGCAAGCCAGTGTGAAGAATATTGCTCATGCATTTGTCATATTTTACAGTCTCGAATGGGTCGAGATCGTGGAGCCTAGAACCCGTGAACGAATGTATGCAAATTTAATGACAGGGGAGTGCGTTTGGGATGTACCAGATGGCGCTACTGTGAAATATGCATCGGAAAACCAGTGGTAAGTCTGTCCTCCGTCTGCTTAAGATGATACCAGCCCTAATAAACCGAACTGCTACTATTCAATGTCTTCTCCATATTTGACATCTATCACCTATCAGTATTCTAACTAGGGCCGCCGACAGACATGTCGTGATTGCCACAAAGTGCAATGAAATAGGTATGGCCGAAAAAATACCAAATTATATTTAATGTGATATAGAACCGGCATTATATTCTATGTTGTTGCATAAAGGGTACCTAGTCTACATGTTTGAATGTTTCACATCTTTCATACTGTTATAACAAAGTAGAGGTAAGAACATAGTTTGTTTTCGTCCTTGATGTTTTTTTGCGGCATATACACGGACTCATGATACGCATACACACAGTCTGTGCATATTAGGGCTGTTCAAAAAAATACGTTTTTTTTAGAGGTTACCACAAAAAACGATGCACACGAAATTTGAATTCATTCCAAACTGTAATTTCGGAGTTCCCACAGTTTGAAAATTTTGAATTTACTATAAAATGCCGAACATACAATTCAAATTCGAGTCAACACCAACCTGTAGAAGCGGAGTTGAGATATTTTAGTTTTTCGATGATAATTCTTGGATGATCCACCGATCAAGGATAAT
>ATSW01014330.1:0-18775 GCA_000444245.1 Botryllus schlosseri | reverse complement strand
GTGTGCCTTGGCAGTCTCAGGCCAAACAGCATAGCGATATAACCACCTCTCCAGAAAACAAGTAGAATAACACACCCCAAACCTCCTAGGTCTGCAACCTTAACCCAGGGCATTACAGAAAACTCACTCTTAGCGACTTTAACAAAATCAATACCCTGAAAAGGGGACCCAGGGAATATGTAATTTTCGGCGGTCTCACCTGGGCCTTCGTGAAATGGGAAACTCTTGCAAATTCAAACGACAGAACTAATAAAGCGATCTATTTACATATTATTCGGGCACCGTCGTGCTTGGCAGGGCGAGTTGAACTTCTCTCCATTGTGTCATAGATAACAGTGAGATTCAGCTAACCCAACATATGGCTCTTTGTTATGCCAATCGAAGAGAGTAGAACCATACTAGAAATAGTTTATAGCAAGTTTTTAAATAACCCCTTTACATTTTTACGCAAGATTTGATAAAAGTTGCAGCAAAAATTGGCGATGAAAAATAGAGAAAAGTTGCAAAAAGTTGCACTATAAAATCCCTCCAAACAGCTTAAAACATCATATTACATAGATTCTGAGTATCTACGAAGCTGTCGGAAGCTGTAAAAAAGTTGCAAAAACTTGCCCTTCTGATTACGAATATGACGTCGCTTTTTTTCTCTCACGTCAAGATTTTTTATAATCTGTGATCTAAAATTTTGCATTTCATCAGTGCTAAAAACAGCCTGTTCTGTGACGTATTCTTTGCTGTTTGGTCACAGCTATCACCATTTTGACGTCATCAGAGGTGGTCAAAGTACTTACCATAGGTACTCCAGTAGAAGTAGAAGCAACGGCGTCAATTTATACTCGAGTAGAAATAGAAGTAACGGCTTCAATTTCTGCTCAAAGTAGAAAAAAAGTAACTTTTTATAAATATGTAAAAACGTCATTCTCTAGGCCTAATTTTTGATATCAGTATCAATTTAATAATATTTTGTTCCTTTCAAAACCTCACAAGACTGCGATACAATGAAAAGATAAGAAAGCGTCGGAACGACTTGAAGTAGTCTTCAAAATCAGACATCAGACATCTGAAATCCGACCTCGGCCTAGGAGATGTAAAGAAGAGGTATGAACATCACACTGAATGAAAAATAAAGCAATATTGAGGCTGTGAAGCGTTTGAAAACAAAAATATTTACCATTTGGTGTGCCAATATGGTTTGGAGAGGGGCACATGTACATGGAAAAGATTGCTTTTTAAATTTAATGTCAAAAATCAGCGTAAAATTAAAAATCCAATTTGACTTGCGCAATACGACCGATTCCTCATGGGCCAGATGTTACAATTCCATTGCATTCAAAAAGTTTTGCCAGCAGATGACGAAGATTCTCTCGGTGAAGAGTCTTTTTTCTGAAGAATGTTCTCAACATGAGTGTGATGGTGATCAGCAGCTATATTAAGTTGAATCAAGCTGAACTCAATAACTGTGTCATAAATTTGAATTTGCCAAATGAATCTGCTCTTATTGTAGGTTCCAGATTAACAACCGAACATATAGCCTACTTGACACTGATACCACTTTTGCTTCGTATATGCATCGTGCAGAGATGAGCGGATTTGGAATTTCTATGTCCTAATCCAATCCAAATACAAAACCTAATTCATAACTTTTCCATATTAAAGTCCATGTCCAATCCTAATCCGATTCCAACTTGAAATTCAGAAAAAATGCTAATTAATGCAAGGGAGGGATTGGAAAATTTACTTTCACAACCAACGATTCTCTTGATTTGAGATACCTTCGCATAGGGCTGCACCTCTTATGTTCATTTGCACCGAGTGAACCATAGTGTAGTGTACTATAAGTACATCAATAACTGAACTGAATAAAGTTTGTCACCATTCGCCACACGACATATTTATCTCCCAGGAAATCGGTAAATCCAATCCAAATCCTAATAGTAATACGTTAAAAAAAAATCTCTAATCCTAATCCAATCCAAATCCGACAAAATTTCACAAATCCTGTTTTTTTAAAACCTAATCCTAATCCATGCTCATCTCTGGCATCGTGATAGTGACGCTTCTTTGTCGGCGAACCCTCTTCAGTCTATTGTGTCGATGTTCAAGGTCTCATAGAGACATTTGGAACTGTGAATTGCGCGTCTTTATTTATGCATCAAGCCTAAAAGCTGTTTTGTCGCCAATACAAATCAATGTGCTTCTCTCCCTGTAGCTGGTACAACTGGGGTCGTACGAGAATATGAAACTTTTGATTTCAAATTTGGAATGTAGTACTCAAACGTGTTAAGTTTTCGTTGATCTTGAACTCGTAAATATGCTACGGGTTCAACAGTCTAGAACCGCAAGGTATCCTTGTTTTATGTGAAAAGGGGACAGTAGAAATCATTGAATTGGACGTAAGTTGCTGATGAGAGATTGTCTTAAACCAAGCTTTAAAATGTTTCAGAGCCTGCTCTTATCGACCGATATATTGTTGTATTTCCACCATTATATATTAAACTGTATCTCATGAAAAAGTTTCTAAAGGCTCTGATCAAAGAGAGAGCACGTTCTAAATACATTCACGAAAGGTTTCCTCACTTGAGTTATTAGAATAGAGTGTGTATTTGTTGGACCTCAAATCAGAACACTCATCAAAACCCCCTATTACTTATTAGGAAGGCGGATTTTGAAAAAAATACATGACTCTTTTTCATTGAAGTTGCATCTAAATATCTTGGAAATACTAAGGATCCTGATTATTTGGAGGGTTTTAGTTCAACATAATAAACCTCAAATCCAATAAAGTAAGCTGAGATCTTTGTAGGATGTGTTTCTTGTCATATACGGACCTAAACGGGCATAAGCGCTCTTAATACAGCCATATTTGAGTAAAATTTTTAATCGATTTTTGCGAAAAATTGTGACGTGGTGAGTGAGTTCTGACGGCAAATTCGGAATCAGCATCGTCAAATTAGGTAAACTCAATTAATTGTTCTAAAAAAGCAAAGACAGTTGAAAAATGTCGACCAGTGTAATCAATCAGATTATCCCCTTATTCTGAACGCTCTTCGCGCAAGTGCCAGTAATAATTACATTTTCCGCGCGCTCACGAGTTGGTTTATACAGTTTATTGTAAAGTGTAAACGAACATGTAGAACAGTGGTCGGGAACCTTTTTTGTCCGAAGAGCCATATTGGCCCTATTTTTTCCATCTCAACTCCCAAAGAGCCATACATGCCAATCAACTGTTACGTCACAATTGAAAATTCATGACGTCATGGTAGCTCTAATTCGAACTCACTATATGGGATTCCTCGTGCGCGCCATATTTTCTCTGTAAAAACTGGTAGGCCCTATATATTGTTCGAAAATAAAGCTCGAAACGAGAGGTAAGACACTGACGGGCCAAGCCTCACCATTGATAACGCAATCCATTGTAAGTAGCTTAGAATATATTATAACTGATATTAATCGAATGTGACTGTCACAATGATTCGGAAAATCTTAGTACTTATCGACTTCTCAATTCTCAAAGTATTCGGTGGTAACATAACGTTGCGCTACACGCCTACATTTTATCGCCAGTACTACACAAAGCTTTACTTACCAATCAAGAACGTGGATGGCTATGACGTTGTTTGTAATTCGAGTTTGTAATTATGAATGTCACAATGTCACATCCACAACAGTTCATCTCGCACCGTAGATCAGGAAGACAATGTGTATTTGAAAACTGCATTTTGAAATGGGTGTCGCCATGTATGCTATGCTCTTTGATTAAATCAACGTACCGCACAATTAAAGATTTCGAGTCGAGTACATAGAATTCGCGAGTGATATTGGCCGTCGGCGTGACAGTAATTTAAATTTGAGGATTTTGAAAAGAGGTGGTCCGAGCCCCTAAACCTGAAGACGGCATTGTCTTTACCTCTCAAAGACATGTTTATACTGCCACGAGCAGGGCCGTAACAGCACTTCGTCAGCCCCCCCCAAAACGTTGGTCTTGGGCCCCCAATAGGCTGCTAAACCTAACTTATGGGGGGCTTCGCCCCCTGACCCCCCTTTGGCTGTCCGCTCTTTGCCGCTACTTGTCATCTACGTTGGGTGTTCGTATAGTGAGTCAGCTTTCCTTGTGTAATCGCGCGAAGCGCGAAAAATTTCAATACTTCATGATGAATCGGTCAATATGATCGGGAATTGCATATATATTGCTATCTATTTTTATCCTCTCTTTGCTCACGTAATCAGATTTCCCGGTAGAGCTGAGTGAGGTGTGTTTGAAAAGGTAGGACCCCTCAATAATAATTAAACATCTTCGGGCGTATACACGTTGGCAGGAACGAAACAGCACTTCGTCAGGCTCCCATATGGTGATAAACCGACCTCCCATCACGTTGTTCGCTATTGCCACGTAATTAGCTGTACTGTTTAGTGAGCCAGCACGAAGCGCGAAAATTTTCGATAATTCATGATAAAATCGGTCAATAAAATCGGGAATTGCATATATATTGCTATCAATTTATTGTTCTCTCTGCTGACGTTATCAGATTTACCAGTAGGGCTGAATGAGGTGTCTTGGAAACTGTAGAGCCCGTAAATAATAATAAACATCATCGGGCGGGCGTACCCGTTATTATGACTTCGTTACATGATGTTATTTCGTGACCTCCAGTTTGCTATATCAAAAAATTTAGAATCGCCCAAACGTACTAAACTAAAAGACGCACACGATTTCAAATTGATATTTTTTCACTGGCATCTGATTTTTCCCTGCGGGATGGTATTTGTCTTGTGAGGTTCAGATTGCCAAGACAGGAACATTCGGCGCAAGTCATGTAGGCGCCTATAAACAATTAAACCTATGTGTATTATTATATATAACGAAGTCTTCGGTCAGCGAGAGGGCAGTCCTTTTCGGCCAAGGTTTTCGCGCTGGCGATCGTTCTGGCACACTTCTTGGAGTTGCATGTAATATGTCATAAATCGTTATATGTATTGGTGCGTCGTGGCGCGGTAATGGCCAACGCCGTTATGTCCATTTATATAAATCTTGCGTGTTTTTTCTTGGGGGAAGAGTACTCAATAACAAAATATTCGGCAACTTGAAATGGCGCGGAGCGAGAAAAGTTTTGGAAAAAGTTGCATGGATTTTCAAAAATACTCTTTAATTTATGCTAATTCACGACATAATTTTGGGCCCCTTCGAGCTCGGCCACCCCCCAATTGGGGGTTTGGGGTGCGGCAGTTACGGTCCTCGCCACGAGACAAATTATTCTGGCCGTGATGAAAATTTACCAACATGTCACTGCAATATTAATCAATTCAGTACAAAAATAAATATTTGGCAGACAGCCATATCTTATACCCAAAAGAGCCATGTGTGGCTCGCGAGCCATAGGTTCCCGACCACTGATATAGAACATGAAAGTAACAACTGAATGAAAGTACATTTCAAAGCAATCACATATCAATCCTTAAGCAGCGAAAGGATTTGTTGACGAAATCCACTGAGCAGACGTTATACTTTTGCACGAGAACTGAATCATGTCAAAATTCATTACGATATAACAACAGATTCCGTGCTATATAGATTGTTCTGTAATGTTGTTTTTGTATTGTTTCAAGGCCGATTACTTATATTTCAATGCAAATGAGATCTGCTGCACAGTTAAAAGGTGAACGCGTGCGCTTTGTGACATGATCCTCGTGCAAGTTGTTGATTGGTAACTCGCTTTCAGTAATTAGATTCGCCAATTAAAGTTACGCTTTCCAAAGCAGCAGGCAGACAATCCCCTGGCTATTACCGCAGCGTACGAAATACAGAAGTCGCAAAGGGTATGGCGCATAGAGGTTAATTCTGGCCCTTTATTCAGTTCCGCCTACGCCCCTGGGTGTCAGGTATCGTTCGCAAGTGATGATCATGATACATTTTGTTGCATTTGTATTTCTTTATTAAAATATTATTTCTTTCGTGGTAACTATGCCTGTCGCCCATGTTAAAGAACGCAGTGTTGTACTGGCTTAAAGCATTAAAAACTTGGCTGCTAAACGGTGTGGCCTATTTTGTCTCGATATCGCATTGTTGCCACCCGTGGCCTCTACGAAATTTGAAAGTGACCCGCGGCCCGTCAGGAGTTGGCGACCCCTGGTCTAGAACTATCTAAATCTATCTAGATCAGGAGCGGGGCCAACCCCGTTCCTATTCACGGCCGTATTGCGATTACTCATGTAGTCTACGGCCGCATTCCTGGGCACAGTCCTAATGAACTAACTGAGCGCAAAATACCCATGTTAAAGTGTTCAATGTCCATGACCATTTCCTATGAACTCCGGACTCATATCTATTTATTCACATCGGCTTACTATACGTACCGAAATCGCGATCCTTCATTGTATCGCAGTCTTGTGGTGTATTGAAATGATGAAATTGTTAGCAATAAATTGAATTGAATTGAATTCATTTCAATATCCAAAACTCAGCGTTTACGATTCTTATGAACTGCATTCCTTTAATTTCTGAACGTCGATAATAAATGCATCTTATACCAGACATTTCCATGCAATTGTAGTCGGAGGTATACATGACGAAGTGACTGGCAATACAGGAAAATGAACTCGGGTTACGAAGAGATTGGAAGCGACGTTGAGTCGACCACGGATCAAGAAACTTTCGAACTACATGGAAAACTGTACAAAATATCCTCCAAACGATGGATATTGCTATTGCTTGTTAGTTTTATTTTGATGCTGGATATCTTCAACATGTCCTTCTTCGGTTTTATAAACGATGTCACAGCTGACTTCTTCAAAACTGACCCAGCCATAGTGGACATATTGACTGCCATCAACCATATTGCGAGAGCGGTGTTTGGTACAGTTGTGTGCTTTTTTAGCGACAGAGTAAAATTTCGAAACGTGACTATCTTGACTTCGGGTATTATGATTGTGGCGAATGCCTTGATCACAATTGGTGTTTCGTCACGAAGTGATATTGGATTCGTGATGTTTGGTCAGGTCCTGACCGGCGCGTCATCCGCGTTAACTGTATTGCTGGTGCAATTGGTGGCGATGAATTGGTTCCCAAAGTATGAAAGAGGTAGGGCTGTGGCATTTCCCTTCGTTGCAAGGAGAATAACCTCAATTATGTCGAGCGCTGTAGCTACGAGGTCTATGGGGCGTGCTGCTAACATAACCACTGAATTTACACAAAACGTGACTGATATATTTGAGCAACGTCAATTAATTAACACATATTCAACAGCGTACGTGATTGTGTTTGGTGTTCTTTTGTCCATTTCATTTCTATGCTGTGTGACGTCGTGGATGATAGTTTCTGAAACACCTCCGGAAGCAGATGGGTCTGCGCAGTCAGATAATCCATCTCAACAGCGCCGATTACAACACGATTTCAAGGAAGACTTGCGAAGATTTATGCTCGTATGGTACAATAGGCCATTTGTTTCACTACTAGTGGTCAGTTCTTTCGTATATACTTCCTTGCCAATGACCGAAATACTTCTGTCTTCTATTTTTACATCCACCTTCCCCGGTGCAAATGATGAGTTTGCTGCAACAATTTTCATGTGTAATGTGTGTATTTCTTCCGTTGGTTCAGCCATCGCTGGATACATTCTCGACCGATATGACAGGCCGCGATTGATGCTGATCGCGCTCACTGTTTCTAGTATGGTTGGAATTATGTTGTTGTCATTGGGCTTATCTGAATATGTGCATTCATTGGATTTAGTTATCGGTTCCATTTTGTTGATTGACAGTACGAGATATATTGCGTTTGTATGTATCACCCACCGCATAGTGGCGGTTATGACCGATCAACCTTTTGCTATTCGGCTAAGAGCGGTCAGTCTAACGAGCTCATTATCGAACGTTAGCATCCCAATCAGTACGTTCATTGTTCGATTTATGATCAATAAGATTAATGTTGCCGTTGCGGTGTGTTTTCCATTGCCATTCAATCTCATTTGCGTCATTCTGTATGTATTCTGCTGGTCACAATTTAGAAGCAGTTGAGATTGTGTGTCTTTGAAACGGTATTCGAAAAATACTTTATCTTTTAAATGTATATATAAAAACATAGATCGATGATTTAGTAGGAACTTACAGGTATTGGACCTATTAATTATATTCTTTCCCCACGTACGCCTGATCCTTCGCCTATATGAAATACTCGCTGCACGGAATCTAGTAGTGTTCTAATGTCGAAATATCATTGGGTTTTGTGATAGCAACTGCTGTTTAAGTTTGTTTATGTTTTTGATATGTATACGCCTGCTGATTTCCTGTGATCGTGATCACCATGGACAATGTCCATTGGACATGCATAATACATGTACTTGGTTGGTAGGTCTCTGCACGTGATGTTCACACATATCATAAACGTAAGTGCTTCTACTCAACAATTCACGACGTGTCTCTCGGAGAAAATTTACCCGATTTCAGTTTATTATTAAATTTTTTATCCAATCAATACACCACAACTCTTCAAGATTGCGATACAATGAAATGATAGGAAGGTGCGGAAACGACTTTAAGTAGTCTTTAAAAATCAGACATCTACCCAGTTCTATAGGTGAAGTAAAGAAGAGGCATGCACAATAAGGCTGTTCAAAAATAACTTTTTGTTCTGGATTCCAGTCGGTCAGTCATTAAATTGTCAGGTTACCCTAAAAAACGCTGCACACCAAATTTGGTTCAATTCTCTAACAAGTATAGGGCTCCGCAGATCCAATTTAAATTTTTAATTGCAACAGGAAAATTAAAAAAAAAGTTTCAAATTTTTCTGTCAACCCCATGAAATTGTTGAGCTGTCTTCAGAGACGATGCAAAACAAATTTGACTCAATTCCAACTTGTAGAAGCGGAGATATTTGAGTTTTTCGTTGATATTTCTCAGATTATCCTTGATTGGTGGATAATCTGAGGATTATCAACGGAAAACCCCAATAACTCCGCTTCTACTAGTTGGAATTGAGTCAAATTTGTTTTGCATCGTCTCTGAAGACAGCTTAACAATTTCATGGAGTTGACAGAAAAGTTGAATTTTTTTTTTCATTTTCCTGTTTAAATTAAAAATTTAAATTGGATCTGCGGAGCCCTATACTTGTTAGAATTAAACCAAATTTGGTGTGCAGCGTTTTTTAGGGTAACCTGACAATTTAATGACTGACCGACTGGAATTCAGAACAAAAAGTTATTTTTGAACAGCCCTAATGTACAATCATTTGGGGTGTTCAAAAATGAATCCTTTTCTCAAATTGTACTGGCTACTTGATAAAATTTTTAGGTTACTTAATTGAAGCCTGCACACCAAATTTGGTTCAATTCCAACTAGTAGCCGCATTGCTACAGGAGAAGAAAGTTTTTTATTCATTATATAAAAATAAGTAAAAAATATTTCAAAATTTTCTGTTCACCCCATGAAATTGTTAAGTTGTATATAGATACGATGCTCGCCAAATTTGGCTCAATTCCAACCAGTGGAAGCGGAGTTATTGGCGTCGACCAAATTTTGGGATTTGAATAAAATAGTATTCACGCCAATTCTAAATTAGGTTCCGTTTTTGTGTACATCATTTTTCGGCCCTTTTGGTGTGAACACACACTACTTTCGTTAAGAGTGCAGTCCAGTATTCTCGAGGATTGACTAGATTTGATCCAATTCTTGGATCGAGTCGCTTTTCCATCAACAGCATCCATCGATTAGAAATTGAACTTCGCAAGCAATCGAATACTTCAACTAAATATAATTCATTTAATGTTTTAGCTTCTGAAATATGTCTCTCAAATTCATCCCGGGGCAATATCACCCACTTTGGGAGCCACTGATAGACTTGACCTAGTCTAAACAGCCCTGTGTCAAGGTACTTGCGAAACCGACCATGGAGAAGTAGGCCTATTTGGCTAGTTATAGTCAGGGGAGAAGTTTTCATGACAGGAGCCAAGAATGTGAGCACTACACTACGCACATGTTCGTCTCGCTTCAGCAAGAGTAGGCGACAATGGCTCAGTATTCACATTGATACCGCGATAGGGGTGCAGGTGTGACCAATGTGACGCGTACGTGTATCTACCATCGCTCCGTGTGCTGAGCTAGACGTAATATTGCGACAGCTTGCGGACTTCATACGCATTACAACTCTGTGTAACAATTAACCACCGACGTATTCTCAAAACTAAAGTCACCAAAAACATGGTTCGACGGCTGCTAGACTCAACCATTAGGCTATATATTGGCTATTTGCCGGCTACCGGTAGGCCTGCTGCCTCGCCGTAATTGCTGCTCTTGATACATTTTACAATCAAGCATCGATCATTCGTTTGTATACGCCGTAAGCGGGGCTCGTCTGCAAAGTGGTTTATTAGCAAAGCTACGAATTCTTCACCGAGAAAAAATCGACGCTGTCAACCGGCAGATTCTGTTAGGTTCACGAATTTCGGGTGAAGCTGTCAGAGTGCAAGATCAAAGTTGTCACAGAACCGTGGCCTGTTCTATCGCATTATTATAGGGTTCTGGTTTACGGTCCGCCATTGCCGATCTGAGTTCTTCTGAAATCAGATATTCTCATTACAATCACAGTTACAATATGGTAGGGTTGCCATACGTCCGGAATTTCCCGGACATGTCCGGAATTTCACTGTTCAAACTAGCGTCCGGGAGGAATTTCTAAAATATGCCAAATGTCCGGAATTTTGAAGACTGGACGTAGGCTCATAATTTTTTCGTAAATCAGCATAAAAAAATCATTTTTGGTAATATTTATGCTGATGCATGATATTTTTCTTCGCGCTGCGCGCGATTTGCTATCACATTTATTGGTTTTAATATGGAGACTACCACCCTCGCAAAAAATGCAATAAAATATAAATAAAAACAACCTTCATTTACTGGAATAAGCCTAATTGTAATCGCAATTATAGGAGAACGGCGTATTCCTCGAGTTCGTTAAGGCCGTATAAATGCTTTATTCAAAGACAGTGGTTCCAAACGGTGGGTTGTTTAATTTTATTCTGGGGTTTGCGAATATGTTGAACGTTATCAGCTTCCCAAATAGCCCGTGAGTAAGTCTGGGCAAAGTTGCTGACTTCTTTTAGTAATCCGCTCGTCAAATTTTGATCTGGGCCTCGGAACATTTTCAAATTGGAGATGGAGTCGCGACCATAAAAGGTTGGAAACTACTGGATGTGGGGTGTTTTTAAATCTCCGTGGCGCGCACCGGCATAAGGTAGATAAACAATCTTATCGGTAGGACATGAACATGACGTAACGATGTGCAATTACGCTCCAAGTATTTTCGAACTCATCATTCTCCACCAGCTCTACCGCTAACTCTGATCATGTGGGCGGAGAGTAGTATTTAAATAGTAANATATGGAACAACCAATATTATNGACAGACTTCATTCGAATAATTTAACGACCAGATGCATATAGAAACCAGATTCATATNGCAAGCACCCCCCGCCCAGAAGCTGCATCGATTACCCTATGGCCTATAGTGTGGGCTCAAAATCATTGTTTATTTGGCGGGAAGGGGTTGAAAACATGTGCTTTCGGTTCCGGCTACACAACACACAGCCACATACTCCTGAACCGGATCGTGACCACCTCTGGTCTACGAGCAAAGCTTGGCTAGTGTGACGTCATAACTCATTTTCAAATCCGCTAGTGGGCGCTAAAGAGTGTCCGGAATTCTGGTTGCAGAAATATGGTAACCCTACAATATGGCTTTTTCTTTCGAGATGCTGCAAATGATAGTGCAATTCGAACACTGTAAAAACTACGTCATGTTCTCCGTATCATTACTATGGAGCCTGGTTGTGCGACTAAGAAGTCGTTGTATACTCAAAAGACTAGGTGTCCTCATGAAGATATGACGGAACTAGAAATTGCCACGTTTATGTATCAGTTCTATTGCGGTCGCTGTTACTGCCAGGTAAGCTCCAACGTCTTCTTGACCTAGGAATCAAAAGCGTATCAGTATCTTCCCCCTCCTGACCAAAATGCCTCTGCCGGCCACCCGATAAAGAAAAATTCGTTATATTCAATAACAGTCAAGGTGATATTACAGATAAGATCTTCATTCGACGCATTCTCATGTATATCTGAGATGATACTTAAGAGTAGCACAAAGCGTTAGTGGCATGAAACAAACGGTTACCATGAAATATAACTTCAACTACCAAGTGAATCAGTTAGCTTCAGTTCCTTTTATTAGTGTAGGCCTTCGAATTTACAGCACACCGTCTCTCTTTGCTTACACGGTGAATACCAAGTGCCGGATAGTTGGTGGGGATAGAAACCCAGGGTTGATAGTCTTGGGACTAAAAATGAGTCCATATCAATACCAGGATGCAGTATAATGATACCTTACTGCTATAGCACGGCGATGTTGCCCAACATTTGATATCGATGGGATAGAAGTTAAAACTCATATAATATATTGAAAAAAAGGTCCGTAACCAATGATGGTCTTAACCAGTGGTTCCCAAATCCCAAAGTGGGCCAACTCAACAACGGAAAGTAGATGCGGAAACGTAAATCCAACAGCGATCAGAGTTTGATGAATAAATTCTTCCCGATTATATGCCCCGTTTTTCGGGTCTGCAAATATGCGGGGATGGGGGGAGGGCGAGGAGGGCGAAAATTTGTGGCGAGATTGATAAGGGGGCGATGCATCGCAAAAGATTGGGTTATGCGACCTGACACGGCCACTGTAGCGGTCGAATCCGCTTAAAAATCGATCACGCAGGACAGGTTGACCGCACGACTCTATATAACAACTGGAATTCCGCACATTATTTCGCATTTTGAAAACGACTTGAGACGTAGTGTTGAGATGCTGACATATATTTGTGATCAACAATTCGATAACGAGATTGTTGGCTGGTGCAGTTCAAAACTAGAGTAACCGAGTCGTTTGATTCCGAATCGAGTATTACGCGTCGAGACCAGTATTCAACCATAAGAGTATGAACCGTGCGGAAAGTTAAAGTATGTCCGTACCTTTTATGCTGCCACACACATAATGCTAGTTCTATACAGAACAATGTTAATTCGGTATTTTGGAGCCTACCTGGTTCATTACACTCTGTGACAATCAAGGTTGTGATGACTCGACTTGAGTCGCGATTTTCTGTCTCAGACAGCCAAGACCAACATTTCATTGAAATTTGGAAGAGAAGTAAAGTAACCGCACTGTTGGTAATTCACTTATGGGCACTGGGACTTGAAAATGCAATCGGAAATTGTTAAGTGAGGACAATTTGTACATTTTATATGCAAACCATTCGATAACAAACTGAGTTATAAAAAGTGGTTTCAACAAGACTTCAACTCGACATTGAGCAGTCAACGCAATGAATTGGGCTCGGACACGAATCATAATACCATGAATAGGGACTCGACTTGACTCGAGTCAAAACTATCAAAGTGAGATTGACTTGTGACTCGGAGCCTTGCGACTTGATTACAACCACGGTGACTATGCTGTGGACTGATCACGACTCCACAGATATGTCATTTCCAGCAACGTGTGAAGATTTGTACTACAGGTTTTGGATAAATCACTACTCGGAAAAAAACGTCTTCAACTACTCGACCCGAATCATTATTTACGATAAATACTCGATTCGGAATTGAGCACACGAAACCTTCCTCCCTGCGCTCCTAATAACGATCACATTCCGAGAGAATAAAATATCGCTCGGCACCATTTCGGGCAATTCAATACACGAAGCCGTACATAATCATTATCACCACTGTTAGAATCAGCGAATAAACTCTTCACATTTCTACAAGGCAAGCAATCATATTTCACATGTAATACCAACGCCGCAAGTTAAGACAAGCTGTGAGTGGAAGCGCGCACAGCTAATCACTTTCGGTATGAAACGGTGTACACTGTGGTATGCAAATGCATGATCTGTGTGCTACAGCATTAGCGCTTATTGCAAATACACACAAAGTCAGTTGCAAGGTTAGTTCTGATACAATGAAGTCTCACCGCGTAATCGTCGGTTAACAATGCGAGTATAGCACGCGTTCGTAATCTCATATCTAATAGTGTGATTTCGTAGAAAAGGTAGGCTCCTGACGAATGTCAGCCAGAAATATTCGGGTCCATTTCAATATGAATATAGTCCATAGGAGTTCTGTATCTCAGAGAGTCTACAATTGAATAATATATTCGTATTGAAATATACCCGAATATTTTCGGCTGACACTAGTCAAGGGTAATAGTCAGCAACTAGTAAAGACTTTGCAATTGCATATTAACATTCAATATGCCTGATCATTCCAATTTTCATGCTGACCAGTGACGACATCATATTTAGTGATACGGTTTTTGATATACAATGTTCCCTAACTAGTCGCTGACGATCAGTCCTGCAACATCAGCCGAAGATATTCGGTTTAATTCAATATATACTATTCAATTGTATGTGTAAGTTCTGTACCTCCGAGAGTGCGTTCGAACCTACCAAAGTGTCATACAATAGAGGGAGATCGCTTTCAGAACAGAACGCTTCGTGCTGATCGCCGCACGTTCATCGCTACACTTGCAGTGTAAACCGACCTTAAATCAAAGAACCGTCTCGCGACGAGAGCTCGGCTCAGTCCAGAGAGCAGCAATCTGATAACAGTTCATTTTGGCATCGGTACCGAAAGGTAAATTTTTCCGACTTCGGGAGCCGTGTATATGGGCGCGTTTCTGTAGTGTTCAATGAGGTCCTCGACCGAGTCGAATTTGCGCTGGCCGATGCAGTATTTCCCGTCTCGTCTCGACACTTTGAAATGCTTGATCCTGTCCGGCGCTTTCATAGACACGGACAAGTCTCCTACCTGCGATTTTCACGGAACAAATAAGATAAGAAATACGGGCTAGAAGCGTCAAGTCGGAGGTGGTCGAAAGAGGAGTTACTTTGACTCGACTCTTTTGTGGTGTTGACTTTTGTGGTGACTCGACTTGACTCGAGTCATTTTTTCAATTGCATAAAATGACTTGACCCAAGTCAATTTGTGTATTGACTCGGCTTGTACTGGAGTCATTGTGCAGGACTCGAATCGAGTCATACGACTCCGAGACTAGGACGGACAAGACAGACATTCCATTGTAACTTCGAACAATAGTTAAGTCCCCACATGATTGGTATTTCGTCTATCAGTCCCGATACTTGGAAAATAGGGCCAGAAACTGTTAGGACTGAGGAAATTTACGATATTATGAATGCGAGGCATTCTATATCACTCAAGCAGAGTTGAAAGCAGTGGGTTGAACCAGATTGAATTCAAAACTGAACAGTAAACATGCAATGACTTGGACTCGGTGCTGAATCGAAAATGACTCGACTTGACTCGAGTCAAAACTAGAAGTGAGATTGAATTGGGACTCGGAACCTTATGACTTGGTTACAGCCCTGCTGCTCGGCCAGGCTCCAGTACAACCATTAGTAACAAATTCCGAGACATGATAAAACTATTTCAGGTGGTCGCCTGAAGACAATGATGTATTTTTACCCACATTATCCGTGTAGTTTTGACATGCATGATGCCAAAGGCCAGACACATCCAGCTCGTGCTATTGACAGGAAATTTTGTTTCTCTGAAGGCAGCATCAAGCGTGACGAGTTTCCTGTGAGACCTTGTCATTTGTCATAGCTAGGATTCTGGACAGCTGTTAGTCCGACAACAATTGCAAGTGATACCATTCTAGTTCTCCAGGCAGCAAATCAAAAAAAAAAAAAAAAAAACAGTTCTTCCAGTTCTGTTGCACCAATCTATAGAAAAGCATTTACCTACACTGATTTTTTTAGATAGATTTACTCGTTATACAAAATCTTATATGGAAATCAAGTCATTACGGTGCTGAATTGGTAGACAGTTGAGCACCCTATTTATAATCATGCAACTTGAAATTTGACATAGGCCTCCGTAGGTAAACTTCATGACCTATCAAATGCGAATTGAAATGGATGTTGAAATTACAAATGACCGTTTTATATTATGCTTGCAAAATGGGTTTGCCGGCAGCCGAATGCCAATGTCAGTCCATTCGAAAGTCACATCACAATATAAAAAGGTTACTAGACTTTAAAGAAGTGACGGCCTAGCCGGCATAAATACAATCGTCAACAGACAATTACGTCACTGGCATTGAGGATATATGTATATCATCACAGGCAAGCATGGATTTCTCATAAACTCGGTCACAAGAAAGTAGTTTCGCTTCGACAGCTGGAAGGTAAATATTACCAAAGTGCACGGAAAGTACAGACAGAAGCATTGTGTTAGTTAAATGGTAAACTGAAACAGACAGAATGGTTTAAACCTGTCAATCTCAATGGAGCTGGTAGTTTATGGTTTTATTGTAGGCTAATTGTAGGGCACTTGAATTATGGGTAAAGACCAGTCTGATGTCACAAATCGCATATGGTTTTAGAAAATTGACATGTAAGGCTGACACTAGCTTGGTTAAGTAATGATATGCTAATGCAAACTGCTCTTACTGCAGTAAAGATTGGCTGATACTTGCCTGTACACTAGTTTATGAACTGATAGGCAAACTAAAATGTCTGGGATGAGACACACTTATCATATACTGCATGCATTTTTTGTACTCTGGAAGAGACAGGTCCAACAAATCACTGCTCATAAGATTCGGTATGCAGAAACTAGAGATTTATGTATCAGTTCCACTGTGGTCACTGCCCCAAAAATTTCAGTGACTTCTTTACCTCTGTATCAAAAGTGAGGCACGGGCGCCTCCACGTTGTCCAACCACCAGTTATCGAGCCACGACCTGACATATCGATCTTGCCTTCCTACACACCCCACCTCTTTTTGCCGCCTTTCCTTTTATACTATCTCCTTCTACTTTTCATTCAGTGTGCATGCCTCCTTTTTATATCGTCTAGGCCCGGGTGGGTGTCTGATTTCAAAGACTACTTCCAGTCCTATCGACACCTTCCTATCTTTTTATTGTATTGCAGTCTTGTGGTGTATTAAAATGATGAAATCGTTAATACTGAATTGAATTATGTGGGAACTGTAAATCTCTATGTATCATTTTTCTATCATAGTTCTCCATTCACAAGTATTGTAACAATGTATAGGTATTTGTATAATGTAAATGTTCAATATCATATCAATAAGATCAAAAGTTACACTCACAGTGGACTCGCTATCACGGACCATAAATTGCGAACTCTGCGCTCCCGATAACAGCATTTTTTCAGCTTCCGCCCTTTTCAGAGTTCCGAAGTACCACGGCTTGTCCATCATGGAATCCATCTTTCCAACAAACCTGTTAACACTGGTGGGTTGCGCCATTCTCGACACCTGAAGACAGTATTTTGGTTTAGCGTGGCTGCACGAACAATCGGAACAGTATTGAAGCTGTCTGCTTAAAAACTAATAAATATTGACCACAGCCACCAACTCGCACCACTTAAGATAGCTAGTTTTACCTCGAATATTCGGAAATGTGACAAGTCTATATATAGCAAGTAACAACGGCAACTACCACTGAAGCACTTGAAGAGAAGTGCTTTAAGAAAAATTCACAAAACGTCGTGTTTTATACAGCAATTGGTTCAGAGGCTAGCTGTCATTTTGACGAAATTGCTAGGAGACCAAAAAACAAATATGGCAATGAATTGCGGCCGATGGAACAAAATATGAGTAGCCAATATAGATTTAGAAATTAACAGTCGTTACAAACAGTAGAATCGAAATTAGGGCAGATTGTGAATTCCGTACATTCCCAAATTGGTAAATATAACTGACGATTGATGAAACATTAAGGTAACGGTGATAGGCCTACTGTTGACATTGACCAATGATTATCGACTTCTTATTTATCGCTTATCATTTTGCAAATCTAAATAATATCCTCCTTCTACTAACCTCAGATGGTGTCAATTTGCTGAAATCCATTCATTAGTAAAATTTATCCATCAAATTTTCAATCGTAGGCAGACAAATGACACATTAAATTCCTGACAATCGTCATTACTCACATACACGGCAGGTGTCAATTTTTGAGTGAGACTTTAAGAAAAGGCAACATATCTGACGAGTGAAACTAATGAGGAGGATCACAAGGCACATGTTTTATGTTCGAAGTGGTGATGTGCGGTAGCTGGTAGGCTACAATATTTGAATATAGCACAGCACATATGATATTCATCACAATAACATTACATTCTAGGTTGACTTTTTTAGTCAGGCAGCACCGTCAACATAAATGCATGCAGCTATCGATCGATTCAAAGATAGCGCGAATATTCAAATGTCAAGTTACAACTGCAAAACACTAAAACTTAGAACTGTCTTTCGCAGTCCACAAGACATATTTTATTGGTTTTTAACCGTAAAAGATGTTATTGTGATGAATATCCACTACCGGTACGAGTAACATGCATTGTAGGGTTGAAAATTTACTATCTCAGTACCGATAATGATTGGAGTTTCTGATTTTCTCTCACAGTTCAAGGGACGCCATTACATGCATAACAAAGCTAACCTAGGTATCATCTTATGGCCAGTGGTTTTCAAACTTGAAGTAATGAAATAAAAGCAAAAAGTGCCTTCATCATGAAATAACAGGGTTGTGACGACTTAAGTTATAATTTTTCATTGACTCTGGTCATCTTCAAAAATATGGAAAATGACTCGACTTGTACTTAGTCATTGCGCATGACTCGTCCAAGTTACATGACTCGACACATTCTATATGAATTATTCCGTCTCGTATGCTGACGATTACCCCTGACGAG
>ATSW01014329.1:0-15922 GCA_000444245.1 Botryllus schlosseri | reverse complement strand
ACAGTTTTTCGTTTCATCAATCGGTCATCCAAATCTGGCAGCAGCATCGGTTGCATCAGTGGTCTGAGTTCATTGGTCATGAAAGGTATAAATTTTGGTCGCTACGGCACCAGAGCCATCATTTAATGTACGTAATAATTTGTTAATTTATTGCAAAAACAATATTCACGCTAAGATCAATCTATTCTGGTTGCTTTGGTCGTTTCCAAATTCGCTGTGTTCGGTACCCTAACCAATATGTGCCACGCGCCACAGAATTTTTACAACGATATGGCCAGATCATGAAAAATGTTCCCACGCATGTAACGGTTTGATGACACACTAAGGCAGGTACGACACTAAGTTAGTCTGTAAAGCTCTAAAGATCGCGGTAAAGATATTCTCTTTTCAAAATATATTGGAATCTCTTTCGCGAACCAGACTGAGCTAAAATAAAATCTTCTCTGCGTGACACAAACACGATTCAAAATCTGCATTTCTTCGAAGAACTCATTGTTTTTCTGCGCTGGTCTCATTTGCACGGCGCGGCTCAGACTACGGGCACAGGACTACTATAGGCGTCGGTCATTTCGACGCTTGGACATATCAATAGCGAAAGTTTTGGCTTGAATCGCGCCCGATGACCAGTCGACTTTTTAATGAACTAATAATTCTCAGGCACTATTTTCGAAATCAAATCAAGGTTCTTATAACAACTGTTGGGTGCGCGCTCATACCTATCCGGTTTGACGGTATATATTGGCTTGATCGGATATCGCGTACACCACAAAAGTATGCTTATCTGAAAAGATTCAATAGCAGCTAAATCAAAATGAAATTGATTTCGGGAACAGGAGACGCTGATAAATCTCAAGCCAGAGTCGCGTTTTTATTCATACATAAGCATCATACTACATTAGCAATACAATAGATCAGTGCTTTTCAACCTGTGTGACGGTTCGCACTTGTGCGAATGAAAAAATTTGCAGTGCGAATGACGAACATGGTGCGAACGGTACGAATGAAAATCCCTGATGAGTGCGAATGACGAAGGTGGTGCGAACGGTGCGAATGAAAATCCCGGATAAGTGCGAATGAAAATCGTGAATAATAATTGCTTTTCAAATAAACATAATACGAAATTCAAGGGCAGTGTAACTTAAGTTGTTGCGACGCAATTGTAAAAGATTGTTTAACTTACGACGCACCACTAGTCGTAGCTCTCACAAGCCGTAGTGAATTGATATTTTCGCACTATAATTATTACGTAACCAAAACCCTGGTTTGGAAGCTGGTGTCGTGACAGACATATAGCAGCTCGTCAGAGGCTGGGAAAATGACGTTAAATTCACTTTCTGCTTACTTTCGCTAAACAATCATCAATACTTCCGTCATACCTGTTCGATAAGTGCTAGGCTCGAGGACAGTAGTAAATACTATCATTACAGACTGCCATTTGCAAGTTACAGTAACGCAAATTTTACCCTTTCAGGGGTTATTAAAGTCTAGACCGCAAAGGGTATAATTTTGGGTCGACACAGTGCCAGGACTATCTGTCTGTTCGGCGTAGCCCGCTGAACAAAAAGGGGAGGGTGGTTGAAATAAAAGAGCGGGTTCAATTTTTACCGAATTTAATAATATACAGGGCCGTAACAGCACTTCGTCAGCCCTCAAAACGTTGGCCCTGGGCCCCCATATGGTGATAAACCGAATTTCAGTGAGCCAGCGCTAAGCGCGATAATTTTCGATATTTCTTGATGAAATAGGTTAATAAGATCGGGAATTGCATATGTATTGCTATCAATGTCTTGTCCTCTCTGCTCACGTAGTGAGTTTTACCGGTAGAGCTGAGTGAGGATGTCTTTGAAACTGTACAGTCCGTAAATAATGATTGAACATCTTCGGGCGGGCGGACCCGTTGGTATGACTTCGTTACATGATGTTATTTCGTGACCTCCTGTCTGCTATATCAAAAATATAGAATCGCTCAAACGTACTAGACCAGTGGTTCTCAACCTTTTTGACTTCGCGGACCACTTTTGACCGTCACGGACCCTCGCGGACCCCCTCAAGTTTTAGTTCAATTTTAGCTCTATTATGGTGCAACCTTCATCTGTCTTGTGCAAATATGAACTGTTGGCTTGTGATAAACAGCAAAATCATGATTTTTCTTGAAAATGACATCATACTAATTATGTAGAAATTGGTAGACTTTTATTACTTCAAAGCTACTTTTGCAGCTGTATTTCTTGAAGTACCTGGTCGAGTCTTGAAAATTCACGTCTTCGTTTTGATATGAACATGGAGTTCCGAAAATCATTTGCGCAAAGATAGATGGAGGCTAATGCAGTATTAACGCATAACGCTCCCGACGATACTTTTAGTGTGATCGCAACATTTATGGCACCAAAATGAAGAAACATATATTTTATGAACATATCACGTCCAGCATGTAGCGCAGGGACGAGCAACATACGGATCGCGGGTCGGATCCGGCCCGCGGCGCATTTTGATCGGCCCGCAGAGAGTTTCTACCGTTAAAGTGAAATCCTAATCTACTATTATAGACAAATTTTATGCGCCAAAGAATGGAACCAAGTTTTCCGTCCTGAGAAAGACTGTCATGAAACGACTTGTTCTGTGCGAGTTTACATATCTATTTACGAGCAAACATTTTCGACCATGAACAATTGAACATTAACAAGACAACGCTGCATACCAATATAACTGGTGATATAAATTTCAGGGTTGGAGCGTTATGCTTTGATAGCAACGAAACACTCCTTGTTCATCAAAAAATCAGCTTTGTCGATAGGGCATCCGCAACAAGAATGCGCCAAATCTGATAGCCGAGCTTTAAGAGCAGGTATATCATCGTCCGATTTATGACGAGTGTCAGCCGAAAATATTCGGGTTCATTTCAATATGAATATACTATTTAATTGTATATTGAAGTTCTGTACCTCCAAGTAGCTGTTCAAATAGTGATTATGTATATCACAGGATAAAATGGATTTCGGGGCGAGGTTTCAATCCCTGCATTGGGACAAATTAGGGAAATACTTCGGACATTTTTATTTCAAACGACTGTTCACTAATTTGATGAGACTGACAACTTCAAATCGAGAAGACATTACGAAGTCACCCTGTTTGACGTTACTATCTCCATATTTTTATTTTTTCAACAAACCCCAACAAAACGTCTCTAAACAGCAATATGTTTGTATCAGCAGGTTATTGAAATTTGGCAATGAAAATGAATTTCCACACTACGATAGTTCATCTCAAACGATTACTATGATGATATGAGTCATGAGGTTTCAGCAGTTGTGGTGTGAAATTGCCTCATGCTTTCTCAAATTAAAAAATGAAAAAAAATTACGTTATCAACCATTTTAAAAATTTAATGGTCTCGCGGACCCCCTGGAATTGCTTCGCGGACCCCCGGTTGAGAACCGCTGTACTAGACTGAAAGATCACACGGTTTCGGATTGGTATTTCGTCACTGGCATATAATTTTTTCCTGCAGGATGGTATTTGTCTTGTGTGTTTGTCTCACTGCGATCGTTCTGGCACACTTCTTGGAGTCGCATGTTTTATGGCATGTTTTTTGGCCTAAAACGTTATGTGTCTTTGTGCTTCGTGCCGCAGTAATGGCCAACGCCGATATGCCCATTTCTCTAAATCTTGCGTATTTTTTCTTGGGGGAAGAGCACCCAATAATCAAGATATTTGACGACTTGAAATTGCGCCTGGCGCGAAATATTTTTGAAAATATTGCATAAATTGGGTTTGGGGTGCGGCAGTTACGGCCCTGGTAATATAGCATCAATTCATTAGGGTTAAGTACATGCGTAAATAACGATTATACAACATCCTCGTGTTGACGATTATACGCGTATGATAAGCTTGTCAACGAGTCCGAAAAAGCTGTTAATTAGCGACTCCCTGATCTGTCGTGAACAATTGAATAGCCGCGCTTATCAAGGCATCGAACAATAAAATACGGGCGCTGACCAATGCGTCTTGCGTAGCCCCGGCCAAAGTATGGTAGGCCCAAGATGCAGTAGTTAGGCTAGCGATATCATTCGTATACTAGGCCTATTGCAGATGCGATTGTGCAGGCCAGCGATGATATCCTGCGCACCAAGCCAATGCAGATGCGATTGTGTAGACCAGCGATGATATCGTGCACACACGGCCAATTGCAGATGCGATTATTCAAGCCAGCGGAACTAGGCTTGTTGGAGACGCGATAAGTCAGGCTAGCAACGATTGCCCAGCGCGCGGCAATAAATGACCTGATTTCGGAATTATCTCAGCGGGAGATCGTGTCGCTCGTGTCACGTTACATTTGCAATGCAATGCGCAATGACGAATCTCGCTAACTGGTATCACGCATTTCGTTATTTGGCCGCGCGCAACACTGATAATACGACTTATTGAATTGCAACCGAGTATTAGGGTCTGAAGGGTCATTTCAAAAGGATGGGGTTTCACGTTTAAGGAGAGGGTTTCGCGTTTCTAAAGGTAGAATAGCACATTTTGAACAACGTCGACAATATTTTTAAACAGAAATGAATTTCAGTACTGGGCGTTCTTCTGAAAACAGATGCGATATATTTTAATTTGACTTATTGCTAAAAGTGAAGATTCTTTCAACCAGTGAGGTTCATGATCGGGGACGCAGATTTCCTTAGAACAGAGGTTCTTTTTACCTTTTTTCCTGCAGCGCCCCTTTTCGAAAATTGCCTCAGGGATATCATACCGTCCATATTTCTAAGATTTGTCCTTATTTTGAAGGGCCGGGTCTTGGAAAACTCAACTGTCCTTATTTCTAAGAAATATCCTTGTTTACGACTTGCGTCCTTATTTTTTTTCTTATTTTCAACAACTCCTGAACTTCGATCGTTTTCCTCTGGTATATGTGTTACATGATATTCTAAAATTATGCTTTTACGTCGGGATTTACGACATCATAAATGGAAGGAACTCCTGTGGCGTACACACCACAAGATTTGACTTCTAAGTGGTGAGATAGCTAGTGCAGTAAGTATAGCAGTTTCCACTGTCATTAGTGCAGTAAACAACAGTACCGTATAGCAGTTACGGCTCGGCTGTACCAAGCTATCGCAGCGGACGTCACTTTACTAATAAACAGCAGCACCCGGATTCTGCCGTTTAGTCTACAGCAGAATAAGCTGTGGGGAAGGCAGCATTTATTGCCTATAGTGAAAAAGGGCGCAGTGCAATCGACACTAGGGTTAAAAAGTAGTAAAGCAATAAATCATTGATAAATTCATCTAAATTATGTTGCACATATAGTCATAGCTACTAATAAGGCTAAATCTGATTAGTTAAAATGAGCAAGCGTAAAAACATTTTCAGTGCCGATTATGAGAGAGAATGCAAAGGTATCAAACGATCGAAGCTTGAAGGCCAGTGTTTCGCACAGAGATGGAAGTCGGGCCGGGCTTTTCGGGTTCGGGCCGGGTTCGGGCCCTAAGTTATAAAAATTATCGGGATTGAATCGGGCCGAATAGTCACTACGAAAAGCATTGACTTCATATACAAATTTGATTTGCAATTTTGTTCGAAAGTGGCACAACTACATATAAGATACACCAATACCGTATCACGTAAGTATGGCAATATCTGTGAATAAACTTTATACGAAGTACGAACCCAGATAAACTTCATTATAAGACGGCCCGAAGACTATGATCGAATAATGAAACAATGTTTGCTAAATAGTAAACAAGTGTCCCAAATACGCCAGACATTGATCATTGTTCAGGCCACATTGTGACGAAAACATGAATTACGGATGGATGGATTACCATGCTGGAGCCTGGATTACTACCAATCAGTGTTGCCAATTTAGCGATTTTCGCGCTAGATCTAGCGATTTTTCATCCGGTTTAGCGCCAAAAAATATGGATCTAGCGCCTAGCGATAAATCCAGCGATTTTTGGAAAAGCATTTAGCGATTATTTACCGCTTTTTTACCGAAAATAACCAATAAGATCAGTTCTGGCTGACATAAGATCAAGTTGTGCAACATTTCTCGCTCCATGAAAATACGATCGGACGATTTGTCATAGTTGAGTGACTTTGGGTAATAGAGATACGGAACTCCTGGTGGTTACGCATGGGCAAACAGTGTCTCTTCTTGCTGAGTAGCATAATTGGCAGTGCTACATCTGGCGACCTGAGCACTGAAATTTAAAACAATTGGCCATGATCGAAAGATAGTTGTCGCGGTGATTTCGAAAATACAAAATAAAATCTCGTCCGAACAATGGAACCATGCACCCCGAAACAGCCCTCAAAGTTAGAAAACCGGCATTGCTCCAACAATGGCACCGCCGCAACACAATGAACATAATAATGACCAATTTCGTCCAGCGATTGTTCTATGATCAATGCCGATTTTCAGACTTTGGGGGCTTTTTGAGGTCGTTCCATTGTCTTGACAAGAATTTAATTCGTATTGTCGGAATCAGTGTGACACTAGCTTTCGTTTAAGACCAGATTAAATACATTTCATACCCCGGGTTGGTCCTCGGATCATTTTCCTAATGTCTCTACTTATAGTGGCTGGCAAACCCGGTTCAAGTCGTGTTGAGTCGGGTCAAGTCGCATTTCGTATACACGTGTGTCAAGTCGCATGTCGTGTTCAAGTACTCCTACACAGTTTAGAGAAGAAGTCAAGCGCATTTCTACGGTACATCGCATCACGTATTTACGGACGCATCGAGCAAGGCACGCTTATATAGTGAGCGGTTATGCCTGCAAACCTGATCAGTGGTCACGTATAGCGATCATTGCGCAAAGCGATCTGCTTTATCGAAATGCACTGCATGTTTTGTCCTGCTTAGAGATGGCTATTACGTATTATGAACTAGAAATATGGTAAGTGACTTTTCCCCAGACGAGTGAAATATAGCTGAGAAGAATGTATTGAAATAATGGTTCAATTTAACACCTGTAGCAATTAATGTAGATTTAGCGCTATTTTTTAGCGCTTTTTTCTCAATATTTAGCGACATCTAGCGATTTTTGACACCAGTTTTAGCGATTTTCTTCCATCCGGAGTTGGCAACACTGCTACCAATTTTAATTTAGTTTTAATTTCGATGAGGCATGCTGAACTGAACAGCTAGAAGCAGGTGATGAGACGACGGCTTCCGTTGTGACACAGCAGGATTGATCGATAGATGTGTTACGGCGGTGGTAATATTTATTAAAGAAAGCTTTTAGATGCGCCATAGTGATTTTGTCGTCCATGGTGAATTGCTTTAGGTCTATACGGAAACTAACTTATATTGTATTAGGCTATGTGACAGCGGTAGTATTTTTATATAGTAGGCTACACTAACAGTAAATAATGCAGACGATACATGAATTATCAAAAGAATTGCAAAGACATCCAGAACGGTTTACGTTTTCTCCTGCTCCAGGTCGATCAGAGTTTTGGAGGACAATGAAAGTCGTAGCACGGCGTTGTCAGCCTACTAATGCTGTAATTGGTGTCACACCGGAAATTTTGACCGGAATAGTTTCATGCGGTGTTTGCAAACTAGTATTAAAATACGATTGCCAAAAAACAGGGTCGTCCCATATCAAGCGCCATTCCGAACATTGCAAGCCTGGGCCTCATGGAAAAAAGAAGCAGCAGCTAATGTTACAGTTTGCAAATAAAACGCTTAGACTAAGGCCAGTGGTTCCCAACCGGGGAGGAATTCCCCCCTTGGGGGGAATTTTGCAATTTTTAGGGAGGAATTCCACTTTAGAATTGTAACGGATTTCCCAAAATGTTCATGTCCGAACTGTCCTGTTGGCAACCAGTTATATCAGAGCGTATGCTCCTTATAGCTGTTTTTTTTTGCTGGAAGTATGTTCAAATGCTATTTGAAATCTCTTTCCCCCATACAAGCTCGCCCTTTTTTTGAACTAGTTCAGATGTGTGCTGCAGTTCGCATGACGATTTTGTAGGCCAGCGACGGCCTCTCAATCAAATATATTCTACGCGAGCAAATGTCGTGCCGAATCTATCACAACAAGGCCTCTAACGAAAGTATTTATCTTATATTTTCATGTCAACATTTTCATAAAGTGACAAAATATTCCAACGTCATTGATTCAAGTCAAAGAGATCGCTAGCCTTGCTTTATTTTTAGTGAACAGCTACTCGATCGCAAAAATGCATGTTAAACTTGGTGCAATGTTGCCGAAACCGAATGAATGTCCTAAATCTCAATGAGCTCAAGCAGGAAATCTGATCACGTGTATGTTATATATCAAGGTATATATCAGGGCTGTAACCAAGTCACGAGGCTCCGAGTCACAAGTCAATTTCACTTTCTCAGTTTTGACTCGAGTCAAGTCGAGTCATTTTCAATTCACCATTGAGTCAAGTCCGACGGTCCAAGTCACCGAGCATAGGGTCGAGTCCGAGTTATGGTATTATGACTCGAGTCCGAGTCCAACTCCTTGTGTTGACTGCTCAGTTTCCAGTTAATGTCTTGTTAAACTCACTTATTATAACTCTGTTTTGTGATATTGAATGATTTTGATTTATACTAATTTTCCTCAGTTTGAGCAGTTTATTGTCCCATTCTCAAGTACCAGGACCAATAGACAAAATTCCAATAGGAAGGCCAGTTTACTGTTCTTCGAAATTACAATGAAATGTCGGTCTTGGCCGTTTTATAGTCACGAGTCATATGGCTTGGTTCGAGTCATGTACAATGACTCCAAGTTGGGTCAATACACAGATTGTCTCTAGTCGTGTCGAGTCTTTTCCCTATTTTGAGAAAATGACTCGAGTCAAGTCGAATCATCACAATGCTGACTCGAGTGTGTGCAATCCTGCTATATATGAAAATACCAATATTATTGGCCAAATGCATACGCACACTTGAGAAAAAAATCGCGAGACCAGCAAATTTATGCATACTGATTTTTCACAGTGATTGGTGCATGATAAGCCGAAAACACAAATGGAAGTATAGAGGTCTGTTGAGTCAATATTTCAAGAATTTGTTTGATTGGGACCAAGACCATTGTTTTTGAAGGTCTACAAAGTATTGTTACAGCCCTGCTAGAAACAGACACTCCGTACCTCCGGTCTTATTCTTCGGTCAACAGGTGATTGCGCGGTAAAAAATGACCTTTTTTAATCATCGGGCAGATTTCTCCTAAGGGGGGAATTTTGGCTCAAATTTCGGCCAAGGGAGGCACGAGATGAAAAAGGTTGGGAACCACTGGACTAAGCGAATCTGAAAAGCTGGACATAAAAACTACTGAATTGGAGTTTTGCGTTCGTGGCTATCATGCCTTTCATTCAGTTGAAAATGACGGCCTGATCAAGCTATTACAGCAATTTGTGAACATGTCCGCGATGCATGGACGTTTTAATGTATCAGACGTGATATATGGACGTAAAACTATATCGTTATATTGCAAGGAAAAAGCTGCAGTAATAAGGCAAAGGATAACAGAGGTTTTAGTAGAACCACAGTTAACCGAAGCCGTCGCAGTAACGTTGGACTTGTGGACGGACGAATACAAGCATACGTCATACATAGGAGTAGACGTCTTCTGGATTGATAAGTCCTTTGTAATGAAACATCAAGTTTTGGCGGTACGTCATTTTGGGACTGAACGTCACACTGCTGAAAATATTTCACGGGCTATACAGACTATATTGGCTGAATATGCTATTGATGCTTCAAACATTACGGCAACTACCGACCACGGTGCAAATGTTGTCGCTGCCTTTCGAGTAGGAATTAGTGATGAGCGGATAGTGCTTTTTGAGACTCCGAATCCCTCCGACAACTTTAGTGTCTGAAGAAAACTCCCTCCGACTCCGAAGAGCTCAATCCCAGACTCCGAGATACTCCGATGAATCTCGTCAAGTATCCGAAACAGTGGCAAGCATGGTACATGGTACATATGTGCACATGGTACAACATGGTACATGTGATAATAAGGTTGGCCTTGCATAGATCATTAGTTTACTCTCCAGTCCNTAATTGCAGTGCAGATGGCTGATTTTTATGCANTTGGCAATCATTTTTGCATGTTACCCGTCATATTACAACTTTACAAGGTNTCAACTGTNTGTGTTTTGGTTTGTAATCATAATNAATAGTGTATTCTGNTCAGAGCTATCCAAANATATCGGAGACAAAAGTTNCAATACTCNNAACTTNTCCGAAAAAATATCTGTAGTAAACTCCGACTCNGCTCCGACTGTCACAAAATCGNCAAAACTCCGCTCCGAATCCACTCCGATGCTTATCACTGGTAGGAATGTTCGAAACGTCCGCACGCCTTGACTGTATGGCACATAGGCTACACACTTGCTTCTCAACCATGTGGTCACGGGTATGCACTTCACAGTCAGAATTGCTCGATTACGATAACAATGCATCTTCTCTGGTAAAGTATTGTAATCAAGCCTCCGGTGTGCAGGAACAACTGCCCGTGTCGTTGAAAAAAGGCTCGTCAACTCGGAGATTGCAAGGCTATATTGATAGAGCATATTCCATCAACGAAAGTTATGAAGCTTTGGTGCGCATTCTTTCAGAACCACACAGAGACCGCATGCAGCCATAGGTTAGGGTTGCCATACGTCCGGAATTTCCCGGACATGTCCGGAATTTCACTGAAAAATCTGCGTCCGGGAGGAATTTCTGAATTATGCCTAAATGTCCGGAATTTTGAAGGCTTGAAATCAACATAAACAATATTATTATCAAACAGATTTATGCTATTCAAAATTGTTTTTCGCGCCGCGCGCGAGTTAATGCAACGTATAATGATATTAGTATGGGCACCAGACACCACCCTCGCCAAAAATGCAATCAAAATAAATATAAATAACCATCATTTACTGAAATAAGTCTGATTGTAATTGCAATTATAAGCTAACGGTATATTCTCAGAGTTGGTTCAGGCCGATTGGATGCTTCAGTCACAGACAGTGGTTCCAAATCTTGGGGTCGTTCGCCTTTATCTGGGGATCGCGACGATGTAGGCCGTGAGTAAGTTTGAGCAAGCTCAATTTTTTTAGTAATCAGCTTAGCAAGTTTTGAGCTTTGCCACGGAACATTTTCAAGTGGGAAATGAGGTCGCGACCATAAAAGGTTGGAAATCACCGGATGTGCAACCTGCTGGTGGATTTTATAGTAGCCTAATATATGGAAGAATCAATATTATTGACAGAATTCAAACATAAAATTTAACAGCCAAATGCATATATATATAGTAAGTATACTATAGTAAGTGCCCAACATGTCACATCGACTACCCTATGGTGGGCCCAAGATCAGGGCTTTTTTGGGCGGAAGGGGGCAGTATAAATGTTGTTTCAGACCTGATTAAAACACGCAGACAAATAGCCGCACCGACCTAACAGTATAGCAGGGCTGTCAACACACGATCCTGACTGGCCAGACTGACTGACTGATTTCATCCGGCCCGTGGAGGATACTATTTCAGACCCTAGCAAGTAGCAATCACCAGAGCTCACATTACGGATGGCCTAATTCATGACCTATGTTCCACTCCATTCCTGTATAGTGTATACCTTGGGCGGCCAACCCGTGGCCCGCGGGCCAATAGGCCCGCGAGAAGGTTTTGTTGAGTGGCCCGCGACTTTAATTCTCGAAATTAGTTATAACACAAAAAATTAATTAGCCAGGTAATTTATTGTGAACTGGCAAGCCAAACTAAAAATTTGATTAGTCTGACCACGGAATGTTTAATGCTGATGACTAAAATATCAGTTCCGACTCATTGACGTAGCTAGGGGCCAGCCATATTTTCCCTAGATCTTCGTATATGACCATGACCAAACAGTATAATATTTCGTGGCCAATTTATTTAACTTGATATTTTTCTTAGAATTTCTCGCGATTTATTGTCACTCGATTTCTTTGTTTTAGTATTGGTACCCCCCTGAAGAGTAAAATTTAAAAATACGCCCAATATACAGAATGGAGTCTGACTATATTCGAAATTATGAGAGAACGTTTCGTCCAACATGTTCTAGTCTGCAATGGCAAAAAGATCGCTGGCGATAAACCCTTTGCGCAAAATGTTAGACGCATATTTGCCGAAGCCCGAAATATTCGATATTAATATGCCCAAGAATCGATTAACCAGGTCCTTGTCAAATGAGCCTAGCGGTATATAGATTCGACCCGCAATATATGCAAGTGACATTATTATTGACCGAATACGTTCATAAACTTTTAGAAATTTTCGCAGCGGTTGGGACCTCAGTGCACTGCACACTGACTTTTCATGACGCAATTGTAATCGATTTTGGCGCGTAGTAATATAAGTATTGTTTTCGCCGTTACCTAACACATGGTTATTAACCAGTGGTGCCACTCCTAGTGTTTTAACACTAGATCTAGTGTTTTTTCGGTCGTCCTAGTGTTCTAGTGTTTTTTTTCGGACAATTTTGCTAATCTAGTGTTTTTCTGCAATTGTGCGAACAAGGAATACTTTAACATTACACTACTAAATTATACCCTAAATTTATCGCTAATAAGGCGATTTGGTGCCTCTGGCTATGTTTGTTTTCAACAATTCTATGTGGTGGTGCAGTAACAAGTAATTATTACGTAACAGGGTGCGCTGTAAATCCGTACTTCTGAGCGAAAGTCTCGGAAAAAATGAGCGATTTCGCTATAATGCTCTGTTGTTTCTTGTTGAACTAACTCTGCAGATTCGGGAAAGATTTTCATTTGCCGAGGACAGCATACTTTCGTACTTGAGTGTATTGAATCCGTAAACAGCCTTGCCAACACAAAGAAAAATAAAATCAATCGTTCCTCTAGCTGTGCCATTCCCTCTGTGATGTTATTTAATGAACTTAATGATTTGTCGGAAATATGGGCTGCTTTTGCAAATTCGCATTATGAGCTGCAGGTTATCAGTCAATGCCCTCGAACAGAACTTTTGCAAAAATTGTTATATGTGCCCAATGGATTCGGTGAATCGAAATTCCATTTACTGGGGAAGCTCATGACGAATCTCTTGGCATTGCCACATTCCGCTGCATGCATGGAAATGAAGTAGGCTATGCTGCACAATGCACATGGACACCTCCCCATTGTTTGGTTGAAGATGTAGGCCTACGGTAGAGAGCAAGATGCCACACAAAAGATATTTATGTTTGAGCGATAGTGTACAATCGAAAGATAATTTTTATGATGCCGTACAATTCGAAAGCGCCAATATTTGATTTTTTTCTTACTCTGTTGAATTCGTTTCATTAATTTTCGTTGAATAATCATGCAGTATATCAATTCGTTTCATTAATTTTCGTTGAATAATCATGCAGTATATCATACATATGTATCGAATTCATGTGTGGAACACTGATAGTCTATGGATTTGTACCTTGTTCATCATGATTACTTGGCAACGGCAAATTTTTCCTGCAATTCATCAATCTAGTGTTTTTTTCGCCAATCTAGTGTTTTTTCACGACACAATCTTGTGTTTTTCCAGACACCTAGAGTGGCAACACTGTTATTAACTACAAGTGGCCCGCGCAATGGTTCGTGAATCTCATGTGGCCATTTGGCCGAAAAGGTTGGCCGCCCCTGGTATATACAGTCGATGGGCAATGCTTTGCTAGTGTGACGTCATATTTACGGTCATTGTGTTACACCTCATTTTAAAATCCGCTAGTGGGCGCTAAAGAGTGTCCGGAATTTGTTTCACAAAAATATGGGAACCCTACCATAGGTGTATGGGAGAAAAAACTTTTGGGGATGCGAATTTTTTTTTGTTGCCCAAATAGACGGTGAGCGACAAAAGTAGTTATAAAGCACCTAATAGTGTAAATGACGCGCTGGGAAGAACTTTACCCATATTTAGGACAAACTGCAATACAGTCAAAGCAAAGATAACCCATCACTGAAGCGAAATCCAAAATTATTTCAAGGCTCGGATATTTATGAGCAGTCAGTATCACCAATTCAAAAAAAGTATTTGTCTCTGCCACTGCCATGATGCATACCAAATAGGCCTACATCAATGATGTGCTCAATATTGACGATAGGTAAAATACCGCCATATTGGTAGTCGTGCTTGACCCATAGTCTATCTGAGATGTTTTCTAGTCTTTTCAACTTCGAAAGTGCACTTTCAGAACCGCAGTCAGAATTATTCCATCGCTGTAAGATGAGTCTTGCACTTTGCATGATTAACCAATTTATGAGGCATCCTCCATTGCGAATACTTGCATCCATCATTTGATTTGTTGAATATCAGGCATGGACAGCGTTTCATAGTCTTGTCCTTTTTGTTACAAGTTAACCAGGGATGAGTTTTGAATAAGACTTGAAATTTCGTTTTGAAGAGTTGGATTGAACTCTCCTGTTTCTCATCGCCATAGGCTATTTCTTTGGATTGTAGCATTGTAAAATTTGTCGATGAGGCTCAATGTCGTCGCCAGCAGATGTTTCGAAATCATTGCTCATTGCCGGATCAATATTTGACATTGCAATTGTTTCAAGATTTGCTATCACACTCGTTTCTGGCACTGACTGAAAAAAGAGACACTGCAAAACCATCGCTGCAACAGTAGTTATATCGTGAGCAGGAGTTTCCATGGGCTTGTGCATTGTCAATGGGTATTAGTACTGACGGCTATGAGTGTTCCATTCCAATTGGCCGAGAAATGGGTGTAAATGCTAACTTTCTTTGTTCAAGTTCATCTTCAGCACTAAATTCAATTGAACAATTGGCAGACTTTATATGCTGTTCTTTGTAGGATGCAGCATGCAGATAGCGAATGGCGGCAGTTTTTGCATGTCGCTTGATGTCCGAAAACTTTCTCTTTTGATGCTTATCCATTGTATTACCTGGGTAAAATTCAAAACCTTTACCGACTTTTTAGTAGTTAAACTATCAATTACTATTTCTCAAATTAACGAGCAACTGATCTCCACTTACATGGTGGAGAATACCGTATACCTGATAGGTGAAAATTATAAGAACTAGTTCGGATACTGCTTATCATCAAAGCTAACATAATTTCATGCAAAATCCCAATTGAAAGAAATATACAGCTCACCTGCTTTCTGTATAAATTTTGAATCCAACAAATTCCCGACAGCGCAACACTTCTTATTCTCCCTCAACCAACACACCCTCGGCTAACACAAAAGACAATGACATTTTTCATTGCAATTCGGCATAAATAAAGTGGCAGAGCTAGGTATGACATGAGCCAACAAACCAAACATACATTCTGTTGGGTTAGTGTGCGATGAACCATAGCTGTAATAATGCCTGTGATATTAGATTGCCTTTTCCAAGATATGATTTAACGATATGATATCATTTTTACTATATGCAGAAATTGTCGCTTGGTTTATGCGACTATTATCTCTGTCAGTCGTGTACATCTCATATACGGATTGATAGACTGAATATGTTCGTTCACCTATGACCTCAAATGTTTTGTTCCAACCCAGTGACCACTACTGACGAGTCTACTACGTCCAGCTTGTGTTATTTTTGGCGATGACCAAAAATCATTGATGAGCAATAAGAAATTTAGCATCCTGAAAGCTGCATACTTAGGAAATCCATGAATGTAACGTCCTTTACATTTTTAAACTTATTGCTTTGGCAAGAAAATGTAGGTACAGTTATTGTTTCAAAGAAAAATGCAGGTTACGTACCATACCGGTAACATTTTCTATGAGTACGTTGGGGTTGGGCTGACCAAATCTATTAGTTATTCTATTAAAGAATTAGATTGCAAGTCTGGTGTCAATCATTATTATCTCATAACAGTTTGTATGATTTAGAAATATGAATATCTTATGCAGTGGTGGCCTTAGGATTGGGGGGGCCCTGGGCGAAACTTCCAGGAGGCCCCCCATATATCTAGAAACAC
>ATSW01014328.1:0-19476 GCA_000444245.1 Botryllus schlosseri | reverse complement strand
GGACCGAAAACTTCGTTATGTATATTCAAAATACATATAGGTATAATTGACCACAGGCGCCTAAATGACTGGCGCCGAATGTTCCTGTCTTGGCAATCTGAACGCCACGAGACAAATAGGCTACCATCTCGCAGGGAATAATTTACATGCCAGTGAAGGACTACCAATTTGAAATCGGTTGCATCTTTTAGTTTAGCATGTTTGGGCGATTCTATATTTCTTGATATAGCAGACTGGAGGTCACGAAATAACAAATAACATCATGTAACGAAGTCGTACCAACGGGTCCGCCCGTCCGAATATGTTTAATTATTATTTACGGGCCCTACAGTTTCCAAGACACCTCACTCAGCTCTACCGGTAAATCTAATTACGTGAGCAGAGAGGACAAGTAATTGATAGCAATATATAAGCAATTCCCGATCTTATTGACCTATTTTATTTTGAATTATCGAAAATTTTCGCGCTCCGCGCTGGCTCACTAAACGGTGATCCTGATTTCGTGGCAGAAGCGAACAACGGCACGGGGGGTCGGTTTATCACCCTATGGGAGCTCAAGACCTAAGTGCTTTGGGGGGCCTGACGAAGTAGGCTACTGTTTCGTTCCTGCCAACGGGTATACGCCCGAAGATGTTTAATTATTATTGAGTGGTCCTACCTTTTCAAACACAACTCACTCGGCTCAACCGGTCAATCTGATTACGTGAGCAGAGAGAGGATAAAAATTGATACCAATATATCTGCAATTCCCAATTATATTGACCGATTCAATCATGAATTATAGAAATTTTTCGCGCTTAGCGCGCTTAGTCGAGAGATGCTGCCTAAAGTTCTGTTTATCACCCTATGGGGTCCCAAGAGAAACGTTTTTTGGGGGGAGGGCTGAAGAAGTGCTGTTACGGCCCTGGGTATTGATAACTAATTTACTAATAGATGTGCAACAAGTGACTCACGATTGAATACGTCGAGATGCGTACTGATTAGCCGGCAAAAAGCAGCATAATTGGTAGTCCTATAGCTCGCGACCCAAGTGTCCGAATAATTTGATATGTCGGTGTTTATCGAAATCGATTCCACTGATTCCAAAAATACGAATTGAGATCTCGCCAGGCAATAAAACTACTCCAAAATAGCCAGCAAAGGTTGATTGTTCTGAACAACGGGAGTATGCGGCAACACAACGGCCAATGGCGTCAAGCGAATGATCGGAACAATGCCAATTTTCATATTTTGGTGACTATTTTGGGTTCCTTTCATTGCCTTGGTGTTCGTGCGGCCCCGGCCGTACTCTGAAATTCTAAATTTGACCCTGCCACTGAAAAAGGTTGGGAACCACTGATCTATACCTATAGGTAGGTAGGCCTACTGCTCGTTCAACAGGAAAGTTAACGCACATTACATTGAAACAGCAGTGACGTAATCTTAGCAGTCTACTCACAACTTTCCTGCAATCCTAATTGAAAACTCCAGACTCCAAGCCAAGCAAAAGTCGATTTCTCAATATTTTTGTGGGGCCGCGGTTGGGAATCACTGGTTTAGAGTACTAAATATTTGTATACTGGAGTCAGGGGTAAACCCGTTCCCAACATGAAGGCTATTTAAGCTGCACACTGCTCGGAAGGCAGCGACCAAGAAAACAAGCTTTGTACTATTTCATATACATTTCAGTTCAGTGGTTCTCGAACTGGGGGCGCGAAAGCATCGGAATGGTGACGCTAAGCCGAAGTTTGATCAAAATTTAATTCGCGCCTCGCGCGATTTACCCCCAGTTTACAGTTTCTGCTCTGTGTATTGTCCGACTTAGATATTTCAGAATTCGATTATCAACAGCCAGAACCTTCCATACCATCAAACTACCCGTTGGGATTGCTAGCATTCTTTGTGCACTTTTTAATATTTTGTGATGTCATGATAAGGGGGGGGGGCGTGAAATTTTGCACTATCATAAAGGGAGGCGTGTCTAAAAAAGCTCGAGAACCACTGTTTTAGAGTCATAATTGAAGAACGTGGATAGGGGTTTAACGAGAGTTGAAAATGTATCATGTTTAACATTGTTTCCAATCATGACGGAAATAGATATTTTTTTAATCAACCGCCAATTTATCATTACCTAATATCAACACATTCACTGAGCAGCACTTAGTAACAATGTAATGTAGAAATAAAATTGGAATACGCTGGAGAATATAGCTAAAATTTCTCACTCGGCCCGCCAACGTATTTTCTACTTCTCATTTGACCCGCGGAGGAAAATAATTGCCCAGAATGCCCACCCTTGCCCTAGTGTATGCCAGAGGATACTTGATTACTTGGGTGCAAGGATCGGTTTGTATCGCATATGCCGTTGTTAGATCAAGCTGCTAACCGATGTGATGGGCATAGGACATAAATGTGCCTGCTATATAATCAAATTACTGTTATAATAATAGATGACTCCAGATATATATATATATGTAAGTATACTTTGCGTCATCAAATGCATCACCATCGATCGATGAAAAAATGCCTATGCCAAGCCTGTGTATAGTGACCAATAGTCATGATATATTTGTGGTTGATGCAAGGAACAATTTGAGATATTCGTGGCCGGCCACAGAAAAATCTGTGGCCAGTAAGTGGCCACGGGAAAGCTGAGACCCCTTCTGTCATTTTTAGGCCTTTCAAGCTCAATATTTGATTTTATAATCACTCTGGCTCAAGTTGTTTCTGAATCCAACGACACAATTGAAAGTCCAGGGTTACAAAACAATAGAAAGCATCTGTGTGCCGAATTGATTGAAATAGTGACAAATTACTGTTACTATTCGAAATATATTCAATTTGACTGTAGCTACTTCTTGATGTGAGATGCTATTGTTTTACCATTAGATTAATTAATATTTTTAGATTTGCACAATGGCTACTCGTGGGAGAAGTAAGAAGTATGATGAAAGTTATCTCAAGCTGAATAACATAACTACCAGACAAAGCAGTGTGCCGGTCTCAATGTGTTTTATATTCCATCTTTATGCCTAATGAATGAGCCAGAACAGCTGAAAACATAGGGGCCACGGAGAGTTGAAGATTGGGAACCCCTGCCAAACACAAAGAATGCGTTTCAGCATTTTGATTACGCCAAAGACAAGCTCGCGGGAGTCGGGAGGAATTCGATGTTTTCGCTGCATAACGTGATTGAAATAGAGCAGCCCGAAAACAAACTTTCATTATTGTGGTTAAGCAACGAAGAAATAGTGCCAATGTATCAAACAGATTGCAAACGGGGCAAACGTAGCACCCAAATGAGCAAATGGACAACACTCCCCAATCTTCCCTCAACTACAAAGTTGAAGCACCCTGCATTGGTTTATTTTTCAAGTATATATAGCGAAAAGCCATTTCCGGGAGGCCAAAGTTTGCATATTACCAAAAACCCTAATTTCAACGACTGAATATCAAAGTGCTAGGTTCGCGTTAAGCCACGTTTCACTTCAGACCGTAAGATAACGCGGTCAAGCCTTTTTGCTCCCGGTGGACAGCAGGGCCGTCAATCGTCTGGATTCAACCATGTAGAGAACGTAGTTTGTGAAGTCGTAGTATCAAGGACTCGCAACATGAGGATTGACATAAAAATGTCACGTTGCTGGAGATAGCTACACTTGAATAATATATCGATTTTGAATTAAACCCGAATGGTATCGCTACATATGAAATCACGGGCATGATATTCTGAATAATCGAGGTGACCAGATCGCTTTCGTGAACCCGTTTCAAAAACGCAATTTCGCGGTTCGATGATAGATAGATCCCGAGTAATTATTTTCCTGACATCAATCCAAGCAAAGTCTAACGCATAATTTAGTAAGTTTTCTATAGTACCATGTGGTGCGGGATTTGTTGTTGCTCACGCACGTTCATGAACGCTCTCTCATTCGAAGTTTCATGCTGGTGACGTCATATTTTGTGATACGATTGTCGATATACATTGTTCTTTCTTATTCTCTACTAGTTGCTGACGATTACCCCTGACGAGTGTCAGCCGAAAATATTCGGGTTTCATTTCAATATGAATATACTACTCAATTGTATACTGAAGTTCTGTACCTCCAAGAAGCTCTTCAATACAAAAAAGTCGAAATTTTGTCAAAATTGTAGCGTTAGGTCAATAAATTGTCAAAATTGTTTAAAAAGTCAATTTTTTTAACAGACTATTTCGTTGGTGTCGTAAAGGTCGCACTGTCGGTGAACCTATCATTTCAGATTTTACACCATCATAAACCATCGAATGAAACAAATAAGCTGACATGGCGTTATAATCAACACACCTGAAACAAGTGAAATTTTAGTAAGATCAGAAGTATTTACAAGCTCACGCAGATATCTCAAATTTCAATTTGAAACGTGACTGCATGGTGGACATTGGTTCTTACAGGGCTGTGGAAGCTATTCATTTTACCAACGACTCCATATTTTTTCAATATATCGACTCCGACTCCTTATGTTTTATTCAAAGAATAGCGCAGTGGTATAATACACGGCTGCAACACCGATGGGTTGCGGGTTCGAGTCCGACCGAGGTCGACTCCAGTATTCCGACCTTAAGTCTTGGAGGTTTATCTAGGCTCCTCCTCGCCATCTCATTCGCGTAAGCGGTGTCGTAGAAAAAGCCTAGAAGTCAGTTGTGCTACAAGTCGACAGATGCGACATTAAAAATGTAAAATTTCGGCATGGTGTAAATGACCATTGTAGTCGACAAGCACCATGAGTACCCCAAACCAACAACAACTCCGACTCCAACTGCGACGTTCCTGTAAATTCACACGGAAAATTGTACCTCTCTTATAGGCAGGCCACTTTAAATTGTACTTTTGGGTCTCAAAAGTACAATTTAGTATAAAATAAAGTTTCTGTCGAGTATAAAATAAGGATTTTTTGTTTACCGTTTTTCGGTGTTTGTCAGTTCACCGGAGTCTCTAAGAACGCATTGGCGGGTTTATCGCTTCTGTTCGGGCCCTGCTGGCTCCCACAGGTGCTGCCTGGCGGTTGGGTGGGGAGACCGCAGCGGCGGAGTGCAGATGCCGCACTGCACTGGGGTTCTTCCTGCGCAGTGCTGTGTGTGTGGCTTTACTCGCACGGCGGGATTGATTTTCGCTTCATTTCATTCCACGCTCAGCTCATTTTCCTCTTCCTTTGTTCATTTTTTTTCTGTTTTGTAATCTATCGCAGCTCAAATTAAATTGTCATAATAGGCTTCAAAATTTCATCTCTCTCGCTCGCTATAATCTAAACTCTAGTGAGTGAGTGAATTATCTGAACTATAGGTTGTAACTTGGCAAGGCTGACGATCCCTGCTGAACTGGACAAGACCGGAATATACTGTTGCAGTGTATATAACGGCAGTAGGTTGCTTGGTTGAATCAGTTCTTAAGGGGGGAAGGTCCACCCAGATCATCAAAATGTTTCATGCTTTTTTATGGCATAATTACAAAGTATGAGACTGGCTCTTTCATAAAATATAATCATCTTGCATGATTTCAAGCCATAAGTAGGTTAAAATTCCATTTAAAATCTCCCATTTTCGTTAAAACCGAGAATCCCCCCCCAAAAATTTTTTTAACTAGCTCAAAATTGTCACCAAACACCCCGTCCTTGTAATCGCCGGAGAGGTCCTGAAAGTGGTCAAGCCCCTGCAAGGCAAGAAAACTCTGGTCACCGAGCAGTACGACTAGCTGATGAAGTTGCGTGACAACCTGAAGGACTTGTGTTCAGTAACTACAGAGCTTTGTGAGGAGGATGGCTTCCAGGGTGAATTAGAATACGTCAGAGTGGAATCAGTTTCTGTTTCCATGACAAATGTTCAGGAATTCATCCTCGACTTAGGACTTTTTGTGCAGGCCAAACTTGATGAAATCTTGGAGGCTACAAGGAAAACTGTTCAAAGGGAAGTCGGCCTTCTGGTTTGCACCCTATTCTTCATGGCGTCTGTGATATCCTGGCAAACAACGCGGACATCAAAAACAACGAGATACCACCGACGCTCCCAAAAGAACTGGTTAAGTTGCGTCGTTCAGCTGTCTCTGACTTGGTTCGCGAACAGTCAGGACGGCTTCGAGCAGCTGGGGGGCCGAAGAAAAACTCGAGGATGTCGAGACGCAGCACGCTCAACTGCGGGACTTTTACAGAGACCATGACAATTTCCGCATTACGTTGGAGGAGGAGGGCCCTGACAGCAGCTTCAGGGACGCTTGGGGTGTCCTCGAGGGTATGAAAATACACCTGCCCACCCTAAAGGACTTCTGCGGAACGCTCTCGACCGTGTTTCCAACGACGGCACCAGTGGAGGCGGATTTTTTCGCCATCGGAATTGAAAAGGATGACTACCGGGAGAGCCTAACCGATTTCTCGCTCGAAGGCTGCCTTCATGCAAAACAGTTTTAAGAGCTGCAGAAACTTGTATGATTTTTGGTTAGATCATTAAACTTGAAACACCGGCAGGTGGAGTAACGCAAAACACGAGCTTGTTTTCACATAAAAGTCTCAGTATGGTACCCTCCTATGCCAGGAAAGAGCCATTTTTCATAAAAGTATAATTTAGTATAATTTAAAATTCTGTTTGAGTATAAAATAAGCTATTTTTGCTAAATTGTACTCAAGTACCATTTATAGACCCCTGCTTATAGGGGTTCTAAACTGGCGGCCCGCAGACGTTTATTTTGCGGCCCGCGACATCTTTCATTATAAACGCAATTACTTATGGCACGGTATTGTTACATATTAATTTAGTTAGTAAGCTCTCTTATCGTACTGTAACTGTTTCGTTAGAATACTCATTCTTTGATGTGTTCTGGTTTGTTGATACATGCTCCAGTTGAGATTGTTATCATCTTGAATCGGTATTCGTCTGGCTGGACTCTGGTTTGAGAGAATACCAATGCGTACACTATTAAATACATGACTGGGTGACTTATTGCGAAGGTAACCGTTGTAGCCTGTATGCCTTGATTTCATTGATGGAAAGCACAAAAACAAGCGGAAGTATATTGCAAACCCTTATGCAAGTAACAAACGAATTTCTAGTTTCAGAGGGGATGTAGCATCATTGAATACAAATATAAAGCTTGACATTGACACTACTTTGTCTGATCTTATTAGGCTGTTGTCGTGGTATATAATTGAAGTCTTGAATGCTGTAAGGGCTGGATGAATCTGTCATTTATGCTTGGCACTTGTCAGATTATTGCAGCATAATGAATCATACCCGCAAGTGCTGTCAAAGTCCTCAATGATGCCGCGAAAAGAGGTCTAAAGATAAGCACAGACTATGCTGGTAGGACCAGCAAAAAGACAGTTTGCTTGCATTGCTTAGCATGTCTTAAATGAATCTTAGATCATTACCGGCTGCATCACTACTAATGCTTGAATCAAACCAGACATGGACATAAAAAGGATGTATTGGAGCGGTGTGGTAGTTACACTCTTCTTCAGAAATCCAATGTAAGCTACCTGGTCGGCCCACATATTTTCTGAGCATACAGGATTGTGCCCAGAATCCATATCACATGGTATGCTGCACCAGTTTGGCGATGTCTAATATGCCTTACCTGCACCCAGAAAACAGGACCACTTGGTGTAATCTCAAGCATATCAGATATGTAGGCTATTTCTGGTATCTATATTTACTTCTATAAGTTCACAATCATTCGCTGTTTCACCTCTGTCATACCTGTAATAGGCTATTATTGCACTAAAGCTATCGGTACCTAGTTTTAACACCAAGACATTCAATGACAAGATGTCTCATTTTATTATTAAATCACCAACGTACAATGCGCTTACAGAATCATTGCCGTTAGCGAACTTCTCGAACTAGTATAAGCACATAATCGGCAAGCCGCTGTGGTCGTGACCATTCAAGCATAGCTGATTAACCAATCAAGAGACGTGATTTCGTTATTACTAGTCTTCTCGCCGTTCTATGGTCGCTAACACGCCCACTCAACGGCAGCTACTTTCAAACGCATTTAGACAAATGGTAACGACTTTCCCGTGAGCTTATTGCAGGTTCTTTGATGTTTTTTATCAATAATCTACAGAATGAGACATGGATACGCATCTTATTTCAGATTTTCCAAATTATGGACAACCCTAATGGTTATGGCTCATACCGTTACGCATGACTTGTGTTCATGCTGACAAAAACTTTTGTGTCAACTCACTGGAGTTGATAGTAGTGACAAGTGCAAGTTTCGGTTAAGTCTTTCGTTGCTTTATTTACAGCTTAATCATTTATTTGAGTATAAAACTCACTAATAAATGCATAATTGTACAATTTCGAGCTGCCGTTATTAGGCTTTCCCAGTTTGCAGTAACGATCACTTCACTATTTGAACTAAGGAGAGCTCTGGCTCCCTCTATCTCCTATCTGTTTTGGAACAGTACCACATCACGTGACTTATCGCAGGTATATAAAATAGTGCATATCGTATATTGATTCAGAGAGACTCATTTACGCTATAACGTACTGCGTAAACTATCCGAATTACTAACCATCCGTCAGGGTTGTAACGAAGTCACAAGGCTCCGAGTCACAAATAAATCTCACTTTTATAGTTTTGACTCGAGTCATATTCAATTCACCACCGAGTCAAGTCCGACTCCAAGTCACCGAGCAGAGGTGCGAGTCCAAGTCATGGTATTATGACTCTCGAGTCCGAGTCCAAGTCATTGTGTTGACTGCTCAGTTCCCAGTTAAAGTCTTGTTAAACCCAATTGTATAACTCTGTCTGGTGATATCAAATGGCTCGCAATATAAGATACTAATTTTCCTCACTTTTAGCAGTTTCTGGTTGCATTTTCAAGTACTGATACCATCAGACGAAATACCAATTGGGTAGTATTCGTCGAAATGACAGTGAAATGTGCGTCGGTCTTGGCCGTCTGAGTCTCGAGTCATATGACTTGGTTCGAGTCATGCGCAATGACTCGAGTCCAAGTCGAGTCAACGTACAGATTGACTCAGGTCGAGTCATTTTCGTATTTTGAGAAAATGACTCCAGTCAAGTCGAGTCATCAGAAAATCGTGACTCGAGTCATTACAACCCTGCCATCCGTACAATATATTCTGGAAAGACAATTGTTGTCGTCTATTGTCAACAACTACACAGGACGTTCGTGTCAGCTACTGCCGGTTAAGTATGCTATAAGCTGCTATCCGTGGACCACGGATTTGCCGTATACTATCGCAGACTAACGGACAGCTCCTCCCATCGCCACTGCCATCTTTTTCAGCCATATGACAACTGCATATTGGTGACATTGAACATTGGGTAGTGGCAAAGCACAGTTACATTAGGTAGTTCCCAAATAGAAAAACTCCAGACCACATATTATAATTGTCTCCATCCATACTAACAAACTACGAAGATGGTTAAGCGTATGTTCGAAGCTATGCAGACGTCAGTGTCAGTTATATGACTTTTCTCACTTACTGCCCCCGTGGATGCAACACTAATAGTCGGCGGTAGGGCTTGGCACGATGATTCGATACCCCAACCCCATCACCAGGTTCACGTAAATGGAGTTTAACAACGGTTTGGAACGGAAGTGGTCTGTGATACGATTCATCAGCTCAGGATGAATAAAAATGAGTATCGGCGCGGTGTTAAACGCGACAGTTGTTTTCGGAACACAATTGATAACAGAATCAACAGAACTAACATTTAAAAAAGATCTGTCGGCCATAATGATGGGTTCAAGTCGAATGGATCAGCGGTTCTCAACCGGTTTGACCTCGCGGATCGCTGAACCTTCAAAATCCAAAATTCTCTCTAATTTTAACCACACAATCGCAAGCAACTCAACTGTAATATTGGAGACTTCATTTATTGATACCTTATGATACTAGATTTTTATACGTGGTTGTATCGAAGTTTCTGCAAGGCGAAGCTCGCGAAAGTGTCGTTAAGATTGTGATTGTTCGGTAACTTTTGAAAAAAATGTATCTTTGCCATTTGCTATAGCCTTTATCATGTTGCCCGTATGTCGCTTAATTGCACTGTCGGAATTTAACGAAGTCAGTTTAAAAGTCTCCGCAGCTTTCACATATAGCCTGTCCGAAACGTATAGTTGGGCTTGGGCCACATTTGACCAGTTCCGTACAATACTTGCACTGTGTTACGTACGCCCACTGTGGACAGACCACAGTAGAACTCACCATAACGACACCATTCCGAAAATGCGTTCCAAACTTCGAAATCAAGGAACTTGATGTTTCATTTCTCGAATTAAAGGACATGAGTCTTGCAGCTTCTTGCAGTTTGGAATTAAGGTATAAAATTTTAATATATTCGCCGGATCGGCAGGAAACATGCCTAGGACCGGCGATTGAGAACGACTGAAATAGATTATTTTTGGTTTGAACTTTTTCCGATATCGTTTTCTGTAAGGGTCAAGTTGTGAGGAGGACCACTGGTCGAACTTTGAGCTCGGATTAAAAGGCACCAATGATCCAGGATGAAACTGATGAAACCACAACACAGTGATTACTTTGTTTGTTTTGTGGTATTCATGGTGTTTGTCGACGACAATGGACATTTACACCAGGCCGACATTTCTTATCTTTTTGAGTCCGTAGCTGCCGACTTGTAACACGACTCGCACGAGCCACTTCTAAGCTTTTTAAAACACCGCCCAAGCGCATGAGATGGCTAGGAGGAGCCTAGATAAACCTCTGACAGCCAGGCAGGAATTCTGGAGTAGACCAGGGTCGGACTCGAACCCACAACCAATTGGTGTTGTAGCTGTGGATTATACCACTACGCTGTCTCGCCACAGTGATTACTTAAGATGAGTCTTATTTGCTCGCGATCACACAAGTATTCATTATATCATCATTTTACTCAACCAGTCATTTATTCAATTATCAGTTGCGGTACTGCGTTGAAATCCACAGCACTTGCTAATATCATAGGCTACGCTATGCATGAAGACGCGACCGTTGTCGGCTGTAAATCCTTGGCTGATTGTTGACTGATCGCACCGTGGCACAGTCAAAAGGCCCCAATGCCAGATTAATGCCATCTATTCTGTATGGCTTGAAAAGTATTCGACATTCTCATCGCGATGGACACTCTTGCGACGTATATGCTGTCGATTTGGACTGATTTCCCCCATCTTGCGTTTGCAGCCCGTCTTCGGTGGAGGCTGCGGGTCAGCGGTACATATGTCAGGCTCGTTGCAATAGCGAGCCTCTGTACCATATCGGGTGCAGATTGAGCATAGGTATCCAGTATGTTTCGGCAGCCTTACGTTTTTTGAAGTGGTGACTTTTCTCGTTTTATCTGTTGTATGGATGAACTTCCACATTTTGTTCAGTATCTCTGACCGCAGTTGCCGGTTGTCAGCTCGTAGATGTTGGTTGTCTTTGCGTAAACTGTGTACCTCGTCCATCAGATTTGCGTACGCCTCATTAGTCATGTTTACAGTGTTATCTGCATTGCCTTGATGCCGGCGTGGAGGCGATTTATGTCCATCGCCGAATTCCTTATTCTCAACACATTTCATAGTGACTGTGAGATCAGTTGCCTTGCTAGTTAGTTCCGTCAATGACATGTCCAAATAATGCGGCAAAAGTCTCCTGGCTATTTCGTCATCCAACAGACAGATCAAGGTGTTTTTCACCAAAAGCTCTGATTTTGTGCCTTTAATATCGTCTGCGTTGCGATATCCGCTTTCTTCCAAGATCTTCGCGGCTATGTAGCCAGGTGGTAGACCCCGTCCCTTCATTTTGTGTATGTTTTCCAGGGGTTTTTCAACGCGATTCGGTTTGTGTTGGAAATTATGCATAAGGAACTTTTCGAGCTTGTGATAACAATCCATCTCATCATATCTTGGCAAGGAGCTTTCAATGCTCTTTCTTACAGGATCAGGTAAGTGATCCCATATGAAGTAGTATTTGACGATCTCATTCGACACTCCAGCTATACCAAACGCCCGTCTGCACTCAGCAATAAATCTGCCCATATCATTTTCGTTGAACTTGATTTTGAAATTGTAATTGCGTAACCATCCTGCTTGCCTGGCGCGTTCTTCTTCTTTGCTGATATTGCGTCGGACTGGTTGGCCCAGCGTGTAATGAGTCGATGTTGGTTCATTTTCTTTATTGGGGATAGCTTTGGCCACGCGTGAGAGAAGCTTGTAATCTATATCCACTTGCGATCTACTCTCTTTTTTCAAACCAGTATGGATACGTGGAATTGTTCGCATTTCTCGGTACGATCCGTTACTCTCAGTCATTTGAGAGTCTGAATTTCGCAAGTTCGCATTGCTAGTCACACGGGAACTCGTAATAGATGTGTAGGCTTTTGATTGGAGCGAATACTTCAACATCCTTGATTCTTCGGGTATTTCACTTGAAGGTGTAAGATGAGCATCATGTTCTGTCTTAAACTGTGCAGCAGACGAAGGCGTGTCCACCCGGTGTGCTTGTGTCCGAGGTGAATAGCTCATGATGACTTGCTGGAATAAACGAGGAAAATAAGTTCGAATGTCAAAGCTCAATATAGCGAATTCTTACGTGTAATAATCCAGAGTGTCCAGCAATGTCTGCGAGAGAGAAACAATCCGTAGTATAGGTACCGTATCTTGGGCCGCTGACGAATTATTATTTTTTGAAACCTCGGTAGGCTATCAAATATAGTAAAGTATCGTAAATTTTCTATGAAAACAACAGAATAAAGTTACTGCTACATTCCATTACAAATACCATCCTGGGCTTCTTGCATTGAACTTCGTTTGCTAAGCAAAGTCGCGTTATTATACTTGATATGTTTGTCTTACGACTGTTGGAGTGCATAAAATAATACGAACTAATTAACTGTAAACTAGGTATAGGCGTTGGGTGGTTCGATATGTCACATCATCATTTCCACTCATCTTGGACAAGTTACTGACTACTTCAATATCCTGCAACATGTTTTCGATTTTGAGGCTTCATCAGGACGACGCGTATAATTCTTGACAATTAACTTAGGCGAACATCGCGTACTATTGTGAATATCCTATGCTAACTTATCATACTAGCTTGCGTTACTCATGGATTTTATTGGCTTGCGGTGCAATAGACCAACGATGTTATAAGTAGAGCCCGATCGATTATCGGCTCGCCGATAATATCGAGTCGATATCACGCTTGGAGAGAAATATCGGTATCGGCCATTGAAGGTAAAAAAATATCGGCCATTTTCGTGACGTCACAACATGGTGGCAGGGAGTCAGAGAAGTCGATATCAGACGCGAGGACGATAAATTATATATATATATAATTATTTTACAATAAAATATATGGCCAAGCTGCATATAGTGGATACTGCATACTGGACAGTAGGCGTGCCTAGCCTATCTGAAAAATATTATAGCTAACTATCCACCGTTATGCCCCAGTGACTTCGTGGGAATCCCCCTGCAGTAATCGATCATCAAAGACAGAGCGGCTGGGTGGATAGTTGTCTTATAGATAACTAACCTCCGTAGGTTAGTTATCTATAGTTGTCTGCAGAAGATTTCAATCAGTAAGAGAAATGAGAACTTCAATAGAAATGAGAACTTCAATCATGCTGGACTGACCCTCGTGATGATAGAGAAAAGCGTCGCGTCGAAACATTTCTCCGAAGATAGTGCTATTGGTTCGGTACCAACAGAGCTAATTATACCAGTAATGTATGAAGTCGTCTGACTGAGGCCTGCGGGGCCACCATGATAGGAAATGTGCGAGTATAGAGGGCAAGAACATCAACCAAACGTGGAGTAAAGCCAAAAATTGATACGAAAATTTTGATTCCATGATGACATTGGCCAATTCTGACAAAAGAGCGTAAAATATTGATCAATTGTTGAAATGCTGGTCATGGTCAAGGCCCAAGGGGGATGGGTGGAGCAGTTGCAGATGTGGACAATTAGTTTTTTTGCACATCCTCTTCAGATTTTTGTTAATGATGTGCTGAAGGCTCCAGGTGCACTGCCAGAAGAATATCAATATTAATATCAATATTTGGTGAANCCATNGAAGGAAAGATCNCCTGCANGGGAGCGGTGGAACCGAAATGAAGAAAGATTTNCAATTCTTGCTGTGCCACTANCTATGGTACCAAGTGNNAGACTGCTCACTGTGTTTNGTACTNTATACATCATTTATGNAAGACNACAGAAGTTCANTCCTTGGAGAANGGNCCGAGAAATTGTGCNTCGTGAACTGTAATCTGCAACTGCTGGATTGGTGCTTTTGATATATATTTTANAGCCCCNAGATCATTTATTTCATGTTNNAGCATATCAATGGCTGTAAAGTTGTTGAAATAAATGNTCTGAGGTNNTAAATATGGGCCTTGAGCTAGATTCCATATCTTTTGAATATCGGCTGAATATATCGGGGTTATCGGTGGAGGTACTGGATATCGGTCTTATCGGTATCGGCTCAGAAATCCAATACCGGTCGGGCTCTAGTTATAAGTACCATAACATGATCTGGCGCCCCTCCACTAAAAAGAATTAAGGACGGTAGTAAGAACAAGGGATAAGAATTCGAAGTCGGGTGGGTCTTTTCAGGTTGGGACTTCACTGTTGGAAATAGCTTGAATCACACCCGAAGACTACTCGACTAATTAACGCTATAATATTTGTGTATGTGATACATTCGGGATCAAATCAAGTTTGTTGTACGTCATACCAACTATCGGTTGCGGGCTCATACCACCTGGTAGATTAACTTTAACATGAATGTATACCTAAGAAAGCAACCCTTTCTATCTAACGTTCATGTAAGGTTGCGGGTCACAACACTGAACAGTATCATCCTTTATTATACGATGAAGAAATATTCTGAAGCTTCTAGTTTGTAGCTGTCAAATAAAAATTATATTTAGATAATCATTTGGACCGAAATGTTTCAAAGCATATTTAATGCACAAACGGCTCTCACTCTTAAAGTGGTACAGTGCCTCTTTCTTAGATTTCGACACGCCGGCCGCTGCGGGGTAGAATACCCAATTCCAAACATATTGTGGAAAATAACCAGAGGTAGCGTGATGGGAGTATTTTAAAGGGGAGCTAGCGATCTAGAAGTATACGCTGAATTAATTTTATATGAATTATATTAAACCACTACATACATGAAAACATGTTACAGACATCGCCGGCATATATTTCGCGCCGAGCGCGATGAAAAATTTCATGGTTTGACTGATTTTGTCGGATGTTAATTCGCAATAACTCAGGGATATATAAAACTGTCGTTCTACTATATAATCATATGTCCCTACTTGCTACTTCACGCTCTACTTCGACGCCATTTTTCTTCAGTGCCCCCTCCCCATTTCGCCCCATGATCGTTTCCGCCCCCTTAAAAATCTAAATCGCTGGTGACAAGGTTAAGGAACACTGCTATAAACCGTCAATAGTGCGACATTTGAGCAAAAACTCGTGACCTGGATAGCGCTATGGAGAAGATAAAAATTATTGCTCCATTTATGTAGACGTGCCGGATCGTTACGTGAGCAGCTAGCTGATAGCATTTACCATCTCAAAAGTCTTTGATTTCATAATTACTTATCTGAGGCAGTTACGAACGTATTCGGTGATATGATAAGACTTGCTAAATAGCTACGCAATGTAACGCATACGGATTGGGTAATAAATAATACTGTTGTTATATTTGTAGTGCATATCGCGCGGTTCGAACATCGACCTTAACATAACATCGACCATAACTCGAGGATAAATAAGGGACTAAAGCGCTGTCCATATATCGAGCGAACGACAAATCGAATCGACACACGACCAGAAAATAGACTATTTATTTGCGACTACATTGCTTTGAAAGCATGTTCCAATATTGATTAATATTGAGCCTTCGAGCGGATATATTCGTAAGTAAAGTTAAGTACTATAACACAACGCTCATGAATCGCATAATTCCACACAATATATTTCCAGCTTAGGCGAAAGTAAATTGGTAAATCGATCAGCAGGTCTTTGTCGAGTCACAGCGAACGGCAACAATCGCAACGTATTGCGGGATTAAATCATAATTAGGTACACAACATGCGATCGCCCGTCACATCAGTTCGAAGGATATTTTGGCTACGGAAATTGTATAGACTAATGCGTTTTAATTTATCCACCAACAGAATTACATACAAAAATATTAGGATTACTTCCTCGATTGGAGATTTCCCGGATAACAGCATTTCTGTAAGTCAAAATTTCGCACCGTATTGTTGAGTCACAGACTACGCCCGACACAGCTCTCGACATAATTTTACATCAATGTACTTTATTTACATAACTAGTAGTGATTAGAGGTGTACCATTTATGGGCTGCCAATTCCGAGGTTTATATAACATAGTTATAAGACGCGCCTCCATACTGAGTTTTGATAACAGTATATTCGGTACACGTTGATCATAATCAATCAATATAAACGAAAACTCTTTATTGCGAATGTCATAGCTTCAGTAAATGCTTACGGTAAACCTACAAATTGCACTGTCAATCATTGCACGCTACTCGAATACGAGCTCTTCAATGACCTACGATAACGGGTATTGGTAGCTGTTACTGCGATTAAGATAATTCCTATGCTTGTTGTTAGGTAATACAATTTTAGTTACCCACATTATTTAAAGAGGATGTGTTTGCCATTCTACTGTGCACATGTCTGGAGAAAACTTACGATATAGGCTACATACACGATTACGAGAAGTTGGAAAACTGGCTTCAGTGTGAGCGGCGCCGTGTTCATCATTTTGTTAAATTATAGGCGGTATGAACACTGAACAGTATTAGTTACGGTCACTATTCGAAATCTATTCTGAACTACCCTCTCCTGTATGAAAACGACTAATGTCGTCATGCGCCTGGCATATTCAAGACTTGCGGTTGCGCACCATAATATCCCGTGAGTGCTGCTCCTAAAACTGCCGAACAACACATTTGGCCATGCCGGCGGTTTGGAGCCGGATGTAATCGGCTGGTAATTGACACCAAGGCGCCTGCTTGTCAACATTCAAGTCTTAATCCATGCAACTTCCTAGAATTATTTCAATGCAAGAACTAATCGTCGGCAGCTAACAATAATATATTATCCATAGGGTCATAGCATAGTGATACGAGCATTATTGTTTATATAATATGTGTACTGCTGAGAACCATCATAATGTCACGAACGTACATTCACATTAGGATACATTCCTCTATCATTACAGTTCATGTAGCCGTTTTCCAAATACAGAGGATTCTTTCTCTGCGGATGTAATTCCTACACTTGGTGACCACGTGATGATCAACACGTGCTTACGTCTGGAAGTGCGCGAGCTTAATTACTATTTGACCTCGTTTTAATAACATTCATCTCTTGAGGAAATCTGCGACGCGTCGACTAGCTAGAATAATCGCACGGCGTGTACGAGGCAGCTAAACTCACAGTTATTGGATCCTGTCTAAGAAACTGCAAACATCAGTAGGCCTAATGATCATACTAGGCAGATCAAGCACACGGTAACATAATATAATCTGCGTGAAACAATACTGGTCTAGCCAGTCTACTGTAATTGCGATTGCAACAGTGTATATCTAAGTTTCGATTTAGCGGCACATACCTTTCGTACAGTACCGCGAATAAAGGCTTATATTTGAATTAACTCGCTGTAACTAGCTACCTGATCCTTGGAAATATTTCGAAGTACCCCAATGCATCCAGCAATATTCCGCATGTCACTAAAGCTGCGCTTTCCACGAAATGAATAGAGAGAGCTTCAATACTCGTAGCGAAAAAAATAACTGCTCGAATTCGAGAGACTACCATTGTCAACTAATCGGTATGTCTGGACATTATTCGACTTTTACATGCGCATCACGCTCGTCGCTCGGAGAAAGGCTCACCCTTGACTCACCCTCTGGTTCAGAACAGGCGAAGGCCATAAATGCTGCCATTTGGCAAACATGTGTTGGATAATCCTGTTTGTGGGAAAGATTATCGAGGCGACAGTTTTCGCGGTTTCGGGAAAGGCCGTTCACACTTTCATTTGGGTGGCTTGGAGTCGACTTCATCAAAATTCCCCAACCAAGGCTGCGCTAACCAACGATTGTTGATATACAATGTTCTTTTCAACTCTCTACTAATTGCTGACGAATATTAGCGGAAAATATTTGGATACATTTCAATAAGAATATACTATTTAATTGTATATTGAAATTCAGTATCTCCATGAAGCTCTTCAACTATAATAAGAATTATACAAACCGCATCTGTTGCTCACGGACAGACAAAATCTAACCAACAGTCCGGGTGGTATCACGTCACTTCATCTACAGTTTTGCGTTAAAGCCGGTGCGTTTGCGAAATCAATATTGATTTTTGGTAACGCCTACCCATCTATTCGTTCTAAAACCCGACATCCGTTACCTTCGTTAAATTGAAAAAGTGGAGACTTGTTAATTGTTTGACTCATGGGTGAAATACTTTCAACGGGCAAAGTAAGTCTCGGGGAGTATTTATATCAACGTCACTGCGCGCACGTTGAACACGCACCTGTGTGGTATCTCGCAGCATATCATAACAGCTGCTAACTGAACTCACAATCGGTACTAATATGGATGTATATCAAACTAACTAAACCAGTGTGTCCTAAACTTTACTGACCTGGCGTACCGTATCTCATTCCCACAATAAGCATACTATCTTATACATTACTATTGAATATAGCGCACAATATGATATGTGCATCAACAACAGTGCTGAAAGAACAAGACCTCACAAAAACCAAAAAGATTATAATGAATATGTACTGCGAATCAATGTGACATCTGATGTTCCCTTTCGGTAACCGATTTAGAAATAAGAGACTACCTTTGAAAGTGTCATGTCACTGCGTGATACAAATTCATGAATTGCCAATGAGCCAATATATATTGGAGATAGTATCGGCATTTCAAAAGGACGGAGTTTTGATTGCAATCGCCACTGCCCAGGACATACCTCCACAACCGTCACAATTCGCTGATCGCGCCAAATTCTCTGCTGCCAATGATGGACAAGACGGGTGTGTCAACGCGAATCATATGACTCGGGTATGTATCATGACTTACGCCGAATCCCGGTTAGTGGCTCAGCGAGCCCCAGTCAGGAGCCACTGAGATAAATATACATATAGTCATGCGCGTTCACCGTTCATACATTTGTACGTACATAGATTTGGCAGAGCTCAATTGCCGTCACCAGAAAATGGGTCAAGTCATTTTAAAGTTACGTCATTTTTGAATAATAAGGTGAGGTTATTGCGTTTTAAAATAGCACGTCGTACTTCAAGTGCCGTTTAAATTTGTTGCCGATAATCATAATCCTTATAGTGAGGATGATGGGAGTAATCAAAATCTGAAGCAATCAACACTCGCACTCATATTATATTGAAATGACCATATACATAATATATATTACATCTCAAATA
>ATSW01014327.1:0-13803 GCA_000444245.1 Botryllus schlosseri | reverse complement strand
TCGCCACCCCCGGTTTTCCAGCCGCTCGCGACCCCGCCATAAGAGCCCCAGGCACCGGTTGAGCGATCTACTATACTACTGACGGCATTGTCTAACACAAACCAATCCATCCCTCGACGACGTTCTCAAAGTAGCCGCAACACACGTGAGAACGCTGGAAACCGATAGGGTTATCCAGGGCCAGAGTAGCGGTAAAGATACTTCCATCGTCAACAAAATGACTGGAAGCTATCAGGAGGAAAAAAAACCTTCCAAATCCATTCAGGGCAACTTCCCGGAAAGACTGAAATCCTGCAGCCGCTGTTTCATCGATCACCAGAGAAAAGACTNTCAATATCGACATNCAGTATGTCAGAAATGTGGTCGTAAAGGTCATATCAAACCTGTGTGCAACTGTGCATGTCNACCGAACCTAGTATCACGCAACAGGTCACATCCGTCAATTTCTGCTCAGTGCCGCNCCTCTCCTTCGACATCGATCAACTATATCGACGCGTAGGANACCAGCTCNGGATCAACTCCAGCATCAANGGNATTCCGTTGCCGACNCNGTGGGACACTGGTGCACCCTCNGCCATGGTGGGATTGACTGGGTACAAAACTTTGGGCTCNCCGAANCTCTCAGCATACNATTGCTCTTTCGTAGNGTANGGCGACAAGCCACNGAANGTNAAAGGTATTTGCACTGTAACCGTGCAGGTGGGTTNCGAAGTTCGAGTTGGCTTAAAATTGGTGGTTCTCGACGAACACCGTGGGCAAAACATTTTTGGTCTCGATTGGAGCGATGCTTTCTCCATGACCGCTAAGGGAACGTCTGCTTTGGATGCAATTTCCTCGCAGATGGTCAAATCGCAATCATGTCATACTCTTGACATTTGTGATTCGAACGACAAATTGGTATCTTTTCAGTCCAAATTTCCCTCCGTTTTCTCTAATGTATTAGGACGATGCACCAAGACAAAGGTGACAATTCACTTGAAACCTAATGCCAAGCCCGTATTTAACAAGCCACGCCCTTTGCCTTTCGCAAGGCAAATCGCTGTTCAAACCGAATTGGATAGATTAGTCAATCAAGGTATCCTCGAACCAATCAGTTACAGTGATTGGGCAGCACCAATTGTTGCCGTCACTAAATCAAATGGATCAGTACGCATTTGTGGTGACTTCAAAGCATTGAATCAACAAATTCAGATAGATCAACATCCCCTGCCCTCCTTAGATGAAATCCTTCACAAGTTACAGGGTAGTTGTATTTTCTCGAAAATTGAACTTGCCGACGCTTATTTCCAGCTAGAATTAGATGATGATGCGAAGAATTTGTGTGTCATCAACACGCAATTCGGTCTATTCCGTTATCGACGCATGTGTTTCGGAGTCGCATCTAGCCCCGCAAATTTTCAACGTTGTATTGATGCCATGATCGCCGGCTTACCCGGTGTTGCTAGTTTTATCGATGACATAATCGTTACTGGCATTGATGAACGCGATCATTTTCGCAACTTATCGCTACTCTTTGAGCGCCTCACCGAATACGGTTTCACCGTCAACTTCGCTAAATGTGAATTTTTCAAAAGTAGTATCGAGTACCTTGGTCACATAATCGACAAGGACGGCAAACGCCCGTCTCACAAATCCGTTGAAGCAATCAAACAGTTGCCTAAACCTCATGATGTTCGCCAGCTACAGGCATTCCTGGGCAAAGTCAATTATCATCGCGCGTTTATTCCTAATTTCACGAATAAAGCCGCTGCCTTGTACCGTCTTCTTCAAAAAGACGCGAAATTCATTTGGAATACGGACTGTGACGCAGCTTTTTGCTTTCTCAAAAACGACGTAATCGACGCTACGCAGTTAGCTCATTATGATGTAAACAAGCAGCTCATTTTGTCAACTGATGCTTCTCAATTCGGAATCGGCGCTGTCCTCTCAATCGAGCACAATGGCGAAGAGAGACCGATCGCGCACGCATCGAAAACGCTTTCCGATTCGCAAAAATCCTACTCTCAAATCGAGAAGGAAGCTCTGTCAATCATTTACGGAGTCACTAAATTTCGTCAATTCTTGTATGGTAGAAAATTTACGCTCGTAACGGACCACAAACCGCTTTTAGCCATTTTCTCGCCGGACAAGAAAATTCCCGTGATTACAGCGCAACGCTTACAGCGATGGGCACTAACGCTCATGGCGTACCAATACGATATTCGCTATAAACCGACTAATCGGCACGGAAACGCCGACGGTTTATCTCGCCTACCAAAGGGTCCAGACCCTGAGTTTGACGAACTGGAAATTCGTGAAAACGCGGAGATCGTTCACGCTATTAATATAGCATTCGATGGCTTACCGTTAACTCGCAATGAAATTCGGGACGCGACGCTGAAAGACAAAACCATGGATCTCGTAAAATTATCTGTCACTCATGGTAATTGGAATCCAAAGATGCACATTGATGATTTTTCTTGGTTTTCGACTCGCAAACATTCGCTTTCTCTGCACGAAGACATAGTCATGCTCAATATTGATGGTTTTCAGCGCGTAGTAATTCCGCAGTCACTTCGCTCGCGAGTCTTATCATTGTTGCACGAAGGACATTGGGGTATCGCGAAAATGAAGCAGATGGCTCGACGTTACATCGCATGGCCTTCCATTAATCGCGACATTGAAAATCTCGTTAAGAGTTGCGACGCTTGCCGTAAGGTAATGAAAGCGCCTGATCGTCAGTATCGCGAATGGCCAAAAACTTCTGAAAGCTTTGAACGAATTCAATTGGATTTCGCAGGTCCAATAAAAAATAAGATGTTTCTTGTCATCGTCGATGCGCATTCGAAATATCCTTTCGTTAAAGTAATGAATGTCGGTTCTACCACAACCTTGTGTGTGGTCAACGCTTTGAGGGAAGTCTTCTCTATCGAAGGCTTGCCTATAACAATTGTCACGGATGGCGGGCCGCAATTCACATCGAATGAATTCGATACGTTTTGCTCTAATTTGGCAATCAGCCATATCGCATCACCGTCTTTTCACCCTGCCTCGAACGGAACGGGGAAGCGGAGCGTTTCGTCCAGACTTTAAAAGCTGGATTAATAAAAAATTGCGACGGGGGAAAAGATCTCAACTTTGCGCTCCAAACACTTCTCGCTACGTACCGATGCGCACCGCACCCGGGCATAGACTGGAAAACGCCTGCCGAGATTTTACATGGTCGGCAGCCACGCAATTTGTTAAGTTTGTGCTCGCCCTTCGATAAATCGAAACCCGTTACGCCTAGACAATCAGTCACTCATTTCGAGATTGGTTCCTCGGTTTACGCTCGCAGTTACCGAAGCGGACCAAAGTGGGTTGCTGGCGTGGTGACGGAAATACTGGGGCGTGTTGTGTACATCATAAAAACAGATCATGGGTATTGGAGGAGGCACAAAAACCAACTCCAACCACGCTTGATTTGCACTGGTCATGATACAGCCACACAGGAAGTTGCTCAGCCTCAACAGTCCCAAGCTGAGCAACCATTGGTCAGGAATAGGGCACAACGTCCTGCAGCTAGTCCTGCTCGATCGTCGGGCAGACGTTATCCTCTTAGAAATAGGAAAACCACCGATTTCTATAGACCGTAAATGTGGGCAACCCTCTAACTTACAAGGGAGGACTGTTATGTTCGTGCATTTACGTTCGGTGTCGTAGAACTCTTTCTTTCTATAGGATTAGTAATTTCAGCCAATCATTATTTCCTCGTGTGTCATGCTTGTATTTATACCCTGTGTTCTGTTGTCTCGTGGTCTTTCATTTAACTGAACTCTGGATCGTGTCGCCTGTACTAAAGTTATTCTGCTGATAATATACTGATTCTGTATTGCAACCTCGTCGCATTGAGTTATTGTTCAAACAAGATCAAGAACATAACATTAAGCTCATGGTCAATTACCTTCGAATATAGAGCAGAAAAATAACAATATAAATATAATAATGAATGTGTCATAGGTATAGAAATGCCGAACAACCCATTGTTGTTACATCTTGGAGCGTACCACTACGGCACTCGTACCTTTAAGTAGCCTAATAACATGATTTAGCGACCCAAGATGTAACGAATTGGTTGCCAAAACTACTTGCTTAGTAAGCGAAATACCATGCAGCGACCTTCTGGTCTATTACTATTCCCATGACTCCGTGTCCATTCGGGTCATTTTCATTTAACCATTGAGTCAGCCCGAGTCGGAGTAATTCTAATAAAGGTCGCGTCCAAGTCTAACTCACAAATTTCAGTCACGCATCGTTTAAGCATAGTGCTGTAAACGACTATCGTCTAAGGGTCAGGGTTTATCATCATGAATTGGAAATGTGGCGAAATAGTGAAAATTCTACTGCATGGACGCGGATAGTGAAGTTTAATGAATAGTTCCAGGCTTTCGGAGCAATAGAGCGAATTTTCACTTTAAAACTTGAAAAGATATATGTGCCACTTATTGTAAAATTATTGAAAATCTAAAATGTCGTCACGGGCCGCACAAAATGATCTGGCGGGCTGCATGCGGCCCGTGGGCCGCGTGTTTGAGACCTCTGATATAGGCTATCACTTCATTGAAGGATAGGGTTGGAATTAGCAATATGACGTCACGAGGTTCACGTTCGTGTTCACACAGAACCTTTCAAAAAGGTTCGCGTTCACACGAACCCGAACCTTTCAGAGGTTCACACCATCCCTACGTACATGTTCCGACACGCTTATAAATTATGACCAGTTGTTGTTCTGATATTCATATTGTGTATCGACTACAATTCTTCGCGAATTGATTGAGTTTTGTGATAATTCGAAAATAATATTTTACATCTACACCTTTCAATTATACCACTTCATATTACAATACGTCAAGAGAAACCAGTATATAGCATAAACAAGAAGTATTATCATATTTGCAGTATATTTGCAGGAAATGACAATCGTAACAATCGATGGTATGACAAATAGTTTATACAATTTCAATCAACACAGATCACTTGATATCCCCTCGTAATTAGATCTTTACTGGTAGTGGCTACATAAAAGCCATCTCTTATAGTTGGCTATTACTTTCTCAAAAACGGGCTGAGAAGATTGAAGACATGTCTGAGATCGCCTGTGGGTTAAAGACAGACTTGGACAACTAGAAAATGTTCAGCTCTTTCGATTTATGTTTGATTGGAATGGGAATTAGATCTAGGCTACATTTTTTTCCAAATTAGATTAGAGTTAGAATTGGTGAATTCGCAAAAACTTGGAAATTGAATGAAATAGTGAATGAGAAATAAATACTGCAAAGAGTTCATTTCATATCATATCACAGTGCATTCCCATAACCACGAGAATGGTTAACGGCCGTGCACCAAGCTTGGTTCGTTTTTCTCTATACCAGAGGTCTCAAACTCAAATGTGCTCGCGGGCCAATTTCCTACTTTTTGATGACGCCGCGGGCCGCAGCATCAATATTCAATGTATGATTTCCAAGTACGCCTTATTTAACGGGATCTTGCAGACAGGCATTCCACAAACATCGTGGAAATGTAATTCACTATTGTGTATACTATTCAGGCTTGATACGGAAAAAAATCACATTTTCAAATATTTGAATAAAATTGTTTTTGTGCCGGGCATAATTTGTTAAAATAATGAGTTATAGACATCATGCGAGGCGATTGATCATGACATCGTAAAACTGTCGGGTTATAATATTGCAGCTATTGGACCTTTGACGTGCCACGATTTTATGTAGAATATTTTTAAATCTACCGAAGATTGATCTGATATCAGAATAAATTGGCCAAGAAAACATTCCACAGCATATAGGCCTAATTCCACAATGCATCTCGTACCCCCTGGTGTGCGCCTGATGTGGTTCTTCGTACCCCGATGCGGTCTACGGACCCTGGATAAGAACCCCTGGAACATAAATGTCCAATCGCCAAAGAATGCATTGGTGCTACAGCTGTGGAGCGTATCTATTACCTTACTCGCCACCGATGATAACATAAATAAAGAGAACAAAAACACCCAGCATGTAACCAACTATGCGTCACGGGGGGTCACAGAATGCCAATGGTTGCCAGACTGGCTTGATTAGCAGCTATCTATATACCCTACGCAACGCAAGCTACGACCTTTTGATGTATTACTATTCCCCATGACAGTTTCATAGATTGTTGCGTCCGTAGGATTACCAAGTCCCCGTTGCGAGTCGCAAGTCCGTCTATGATTTTAACGCTTGACCCGACTCAACTCGAGTCATTTTTATTTATTCACCCAGTCAATTCGAAATAGAGTATAGTTTTACGAGGGGTCGCACCAAACCAAATCACGATTTTCAGTCACGAATCATCAACGGGTCATGTTTTATCTTCATGTGTGTGACCTGATTTTATACCGCATGGTAGCTTTTAAAAGTGATGTGATAGTGAAGTTTGTTGAGATTTCAGTGATTTTTATAGTAGTTTTAGGGTGAACTTCAGGTTCTTGTATCTAAAATAGATATATAGGATAGCACTTGAATATATTGATGAATACTTGAAATTTGAAAATGCCGTCGCGGGCCGCGTGTTTGAGACCTCTGCTCTATACCATGGGTCATGAACACGCGGCCCGCGAGGTCATTTTGCGGCCGGCGCTTTGATTTATGATTTTAGAAGAATGCGGATTAAAGCATTTTCAAATGCGGAAATTGATTTCAGTTTCAAATTGTCGATGTTTCAAATAAAGCTATTCGCCTGTGCCCAACAACACTATTCCTCACAAGCTGAAACGGCTTCGGCGATGGCAACAGCATTCCATCGATGGTGAGTCAGCTGATATGAATAAGCATATTGCCTTGACGTGCAATGGCCCAGGTACTGCCAAGATAGATACGCGTTTTTATTTGGGATTACTACCCATATGGCTGTGAGCCAAATAAAGTAATTTTTGATTTCATTGCGCTGTGTTTGCTCAGATTTGTTGTCACTACTTTTACGTTTTCAAAGTCCTGAATGAAGAGCTTCTAGGAAGTACAGAACTTCAATGTTCAATTGAATAGTACATTCATATTTAAATGAACCCGAATATTTTCGGCTGACACTTGACAGCAACTAGTAGAGAACTGGAAAGAACATTGTATATCAACAATCGTATCACAAAATATGACGTCACCAGCATGAATTTCCTGCGGGACCGCATAAACCAGCATGTCCCCAGATTTATCAGAACACGAGTATCACGCTCGGTGAAAAGCTCACCCTTAACTCATCCGCTTAAACTTGATGCTGACCGATCAAAGACCATTAATTCTGCCATCGTCAAACATCTGTTAGATGATCCGATATGTGCGAATAATTATCGAGACGACAGATTTCGCGTCGTTGGGAGGGGCCGTTCACACTTCCATTTGTGTGCCTTGGAGTCGACTTTTATCAAAATACATGTATGTACCAACCAAAACTCTGTCAACAATAAGGGTTCGTGTACCACCTAAAATAGTACATTGAACGCTATCTCATTCGAAATTTCATGCTGGTGACGTCATATTTTGTGATACGATTGTTGATATACAATGTTCTTTCCAATTCTCTACTAGTTGCTGACGATTACCCCCTGACGAGTGTCAGCCGAAAATATTCGGGTTCATTTCGAAACGAATATACTATTCAAAGTCCTAAATGCGGATAAAGTGATTTCTTGCTGAAACTCCGCGCAGTTAGTAGACGTCTTCATGTGCATTAAAGTAGTGAGTGCGTTCGCGATTTACAGTCAATTTGGAAAGTTGTTTTTGCATCTCCAAACGTTTTTCTTCTCATGCCCATATGAGCAATACTATTGGAACTGTCTATTGATCTCAACTACGATTCTCTTCGAACTTATTATCTCTACATTATATATTAGAGTGCCACTTAATAGATATGTATACGGACCACATTCTTTCGGGATCCGGTTCAAACCCTGTTTTATATAATGGAATCCAGATCCTGTTCCCGTATAGGCGTACACAATCAATAACAATAATCAAGGCGTATACAATATTAAAATCCGGATGAAAACATGGTTCAAGGATGACGTCTTACCATATTGTCGTCGTTGTTCTCTAAATTACAATTCGACGAAGTTTGGTATTAAACATTCTCCAAAATTGTGGTGAAATGTAGAACTAAAACCAGGTTCACGTGGATACAAAATATCGACGTTTTCAAACGGAAAAGCTTTCACACAATAGAAATGTCGCATCCTTTCTTGTTCCGGATCCGGCACTCGGACAAAAATATGAAACTGAATCTAATCCAGTTTCAGAAAATCCTATCTGAATTCCTGCCATGCTCGGTATCTAAAATTCATATCCTGTACATCTCTACCACTTTGTGCCTTCATGTAAGCATAAATACCTTCACTAGCCCCTAGCGAAATCAAATACTTTCGGACGATTGCTAGACTATAGTGCTTCGCGACGTGTTCAGTAATGCAGTAGTCTACTTTACGGAAGTAGGCTTTCCCACTTTCACATTTACTGAAGTGGTTATGATGTATGTAACATTGCTTCTACTTTTACTGCCGTAGGTCGTAGAATACGTACCTGGACATCGCCACTCTCAGTTGCGCTGGAATAGAAATTTAAGACCAAGTAGGTCTACTTTGGCCGCCCCTCGTTGTCCCTCAATCACCATTCCTCCATTCCTAGTGGCCAAGCTGCCTACGCTGCAGTAAATGTACTCACTGTGTGCCGAATTCCAAATTCTACATTCACTTTTCAAAACATTCCGGTTACATATAAAAATGTTTTAATGGGGTTCATGAATTAATTAATTTCCGCTCCAATGTGATACCTAAGTCGCGTTTTCGTTTCTTCAAAGTTCGTCAGTTGCTGTTGCTAAACGCTTTTTATCGATGCAATATTGATAAACTGCTGTATGATATTGACAGCTATAACACAGTACGATACGATAAGCACGGTAAATGAATTGTTGATGTACACTGCGAAAGAATATTCATCCATGATAGAAAAGTACTTTCAAGTTTCAAGTTCTCGTTTTATCTGCTTTTTAACTTCCGCAAAATTATTTTGAGAACCGTCTGTCAAATCCACGTACAATTTTTGACCCAAAAGAATCCCGAGCCATCCAGTTGGAGTGTACCCTTTTTCCAGCATTAGCGGCAGAAGAGGTTTCCCTAATTTTTCAGCGTACTCCGCTTCTGAAATTAACAGTAGCCTACGTCAAGGTTATGGCTTCTCATTCGATTTGTTGCGAGGGAGAAAGTATGAGAGATATAAACCGCGGCTTTGTAGGCCATGCATTTCTGATTATTTCGTTCTGCAGTGTAACTTCTGGAAGTCTGGCATGATCTCAGCAACATCTGTACTTGACAGGTTTTTCAAAAATGGAAACTTTCTAAATGTCATTATCAACGACACGCATGTCCATCATTTTTGTATGTTTGGTTTTGTACCGTAAACCATATTTTAAGACTTAAGATATAACGCTTGCTTGCAATGATCTTCAATAATGCGGCTGCGACTAAGATCATGACTGATAAGTAGGGTTGCATTTAAAACGAAAATCAATTTAAAACTAACATGTTTAAAATACACGGCCATTGTTTAAAACATGTTTTTGTTGTTTTTTCAGCAATGGCGTCACGAATTTTTGATTTTGATTCACTGTGGATTGTCATAGACAATTGAAAATATAGGGTGAATATGGCTGATTCGACGAAAAGAACTTCCGATCACTGTCATAAGCAATCCAAAAATATCTTAAAGCGGGACGACATCGTTAAGTAGCATTTTTACGGTCGGCAGTTATCATCATCAGAACCTGATTAGAACACCCATTCCGCACCAACAATCTATATCTACTTTATATAACTGTTGAACCGACGATGATTTCGATGTTGTAGCCGCGTATACGTCGACTATATAGTGGGTGCATGTCGCCCGTAGGCTCATACTTCATCTTTATCGACTACGTCTCGAAAAAAAGAAATTTTTCTTTTGAAAGGTCGTTTGTTTAAAACACATTTCGTTTTAAATGCCACCTTACTGATATGTAACAGTATTCGTCCACACAAACAAGTGGACCCAACTGCAGATGACTAAGTTATTTTAATCTCTTGAGACACCTATTGGCAAAAATGTCCAGCGTGTCAATTGTGCGCAGTGCTGGCACTTAGCCACGGCTTTCATTGCGAAGTTCAGGCTTATATATAGTGTAAAAGATTGTTTCGTTTTTTAAGGCTCTGAAGGAGCGGAAGAAAGTCCTATTAGTCTATAATGTTTGTCTGAATTATCGACTCTAGCAGGGAATCCCACCAACCGCTTTCTTCGTAGTAAACACCAAATCATTTCCAATCCGATATCAACTTTCAGCAATTATGCCATAACGCCCATAACCGCTGCTATATCAAGGGTGGATGGTACCTAAACCTTTAGTAGGGGAGACCGGGGACAATTGTAACACTTTTCGTATTTTCCAACATTACGTGTTTTTCTCGTGGAAATTTCACTTCCAAAGTTTTATATAAAGAAGCCAACAACTCGATAGTTGATGTAAAAACTAAATTGGAACTCAATCAACAATCAATCATGGTAATTTTGGGTCGCAAAAATCGCTGCTCAAATGTTACAATCGCCCCGTACCCAGGGGCAATTGTACCACCCTTGCGGGGCAATTGTAACAGTGTTATTTATAGCTAAACACAAACTAAATGAACAACGAAAACGGAAGCACAAATTGTAATATTGCATGAAACTAAAGGAAGAGATGTTTGAACGCTTCCATGCTACGTCCCATGGCATTTATGGCATCTGAATGCAATATCACCCTTCGTGTCTTGTTCAAGCTTAAAGTGTACAAGAGACACATTCATTCCATCATCTCCCTACACATATTCGGCCTCTTCTACCAAGGTTCTGTTGTTCAGCGTGCATAATGGGTTGTTCATTCGGTCACCTGCGAAGGTGCGAAACCGACCTGGCTAACATATCTTGGTTGAATGGACCGATGATAGTATAGTTAAACGAGGACGCAACATTGTGTGGCGTCAAAGCTATAATGACATTCTTCTGTGCTGTAGAAAATTAACATAAATTGTTCACATCAAATATCAAAATGTCAGTGGGCCATGATCAAAGTCAGAGGACGAGAATTAAGCCATGACTATTGAAGTTCGACACACCTAAAGTCGATCAACATGAGAAAGGGTGGTTAAATCACGAAAATAACCGAACCGTCAGATTCACATCANACAGCTATTGNATGGCCGTTTCGACANATGATCATGTTAGAATNGGTANCGCAAGGNAGTATCTGTTCTGGTGAACTTCTGGNTGTTGCAAGATTATTCTGCAGTAGATGAATGGTAATACCAACNTATGAACANNGACATTCAGAATTGATAACATATTGTAACGGGGCAANAGTAACAGANTGTTACGATTGCCCCTNACACGCTCGACCATGATTAGTGTCTCNGTATGGTACCNTCCCNGCGATGCAAGTCCTATTCTTTCCANCANCACGGTAGACTATAGTAANATTGNTCCAGCTACANATATTACGTTGTAACTACTTGAGGTACTATTCGTCTAGACAAATTATTCCAGACCAGAAAAACTTTACTCAAGGGTCAAAAATTTCTTTTTTTGCAAATTATTCCGGGGTTTCGCATCGTAGCTCAACGTAACTCCAGGTATAATAGGAGAGATAACTACTGCATGCGCACTTAAAATATCAAGCTGATTTCTCCATCCTACTAACGGTGAGGTCGATTGTTACATTTGCCCCTAGTTACATTTGTCCCCGGTCTCCCCTAGATATTTGGATCTCGGCAGGCGGCAGTCACAGAACAGCATTGGGTGACATTATAGCCACAAGCAAAGTACAAGCAAAGCGTGAAATGGCCCAAAGATAGGGTTACCATACGTCCCCCTGTAGGAGGATTTGTCCTCATTTTTCAGGTTTTTTGAAATGTCCTCCGAGGACGCCTAAAGGTATTTCTTTTTGGCAATTCGTCCTCCTTCACAGATTTTACAGCAAAATGGGCATAAATAACGCTAAACAAGAAATTCGTGGTTCCATCGGAAGTGATGGCTTTTTTCAGCAAAAATAACGAAATCGGCTAATTTCAGTTTTGATCAACTAACTTTTCTGTTGTAGTAAAAGTGTCCGCCTTTCCCGATTCCAAAATATGCTAACCCTACCAAAACAGTAGGCCTAACCATCAATTAATCCGGTATTGGGCACAGGCTTATATAGAAGCTATACTGCGAAACTTTTTTATCCTACGTGCATGTATTATTATGGATAATCGACTGATATACTTGCCTTTTTGGGTGTTTTCACTTTCGGCATACTTCTTAGTTATTCCCATCAACACAATAGATGCATTTTCAACTGCGTCTGCCATGCATTTGTTAAGGGATCCCTTCATTTCATTCACGTCAACCCATACCGGATATCCTTCTTTAGCGAGGTACTCTTGTAGCTTTGAAGGAAAATATTCATGGCCATGAATTTGTGCTCGCCAGCACGGAAAAGTGTTCACATGACGCAATTGTCGCTTGGTCGATAGGATCCGTGCGACTTACCTCGCATGGATCATTCGTTGAAATATACAAACATTGTGATTGAACCATAGAGAGCAGCGAAGTTTAGTTGACATGGCGGACCAACAAACTCATGAGCTGAGCAACTATACTGCACGATATCAGCCCACCCGCTTATATGATCCAGACAAAGATATCATTTGTGGATATACGAAATACCAGTTAAGTTATAACTTTCACTTATAGGATTTGCCATCCATCAAACAATAGAAAAGGGTGCATCAAAGTTGTAAGAGGCATGTTGCTTCCCCTCCATCTATCATTCTATATCAGCGGTTCTCAACCTTGGACATGCGCTCCCCTTGGGGATGGTCGAAAATATTGCGCCCCCTCTGACCCCCTCACTTTACGTCATGTCAAAAAGAGAACATCATCTAATACAGAGGTAGGAAACCTTTTTGCTAATCACGGCCCTTTTCGATTACTTATGTAGCCTGAGGCCGCATTCCAGGGCATAGCCGTAATGAACTAACTGGACGCGAAATTCCTATTTTAATCTGTCCATATCCATTGCCGGTGAACTACGGAGTCCGGACGATTATACTTTTAACAAAAGCCTTTTTCGTACGTACCGAAATCGCTAGTCGCAATGTTATGAATAGTTGTTGGGATCGCATATTGTCGCGCCGTGCGCGAAAAATTTTCAGATTCACGAATGAATTCCGTAATTAATAGTAGCAGTAACACATATTATTATCAAATATTTATATTTCTTAGCCCATGTGATCAGATACACCGGTAGGGTTCATTAAGAGAGTGCTTTTGAAAATTTAGGGCAAGTTATAAATGATAATGCATCTTCGGGTGGGCCAAATGTTATTAGTCGTTTAGTTGCATGCTGTTATTTCTTGACCCCCGATCACGAAGTCGATTGTATCGGTAGTGGAAATACATTAAAATCGCCCAAATGTACCATAAACAAATTTCTTTCGTGCGGACCGCACGATTCCGATTCCGGTTAACAGTGAGAAGGGCGCTACTATAAATCGAAAAACTAAGTTATGTTGAATTGCGCGGAGTGTGAAGAAAATTTCAAGATCAATTGAAATCTCTCAAAAATTTTGGAGTGAATTCGTAATTTCGATTGGCATGTCGACGGATGCCAACACATACTAATTGAATTAGGTGTCGAGGACCGCGCAAATTCCCATCTACAGCAACAGGTTGCCCTTCCCTGATCTAATAGTATACATATGGTATGTCTTACGCC
>ATSW01014324.1:0-21732 GCA_000444245.1 Botryllus schlosseri | reverse complement strand
GCCGTGCCGATGCCGGCGTGGTTGGCGTTGGGAATTTGCAGCAGGAGAGAGTTCTCGTGGCATAGCGTGATGGCGGTCAGGACCTTGTCGTGGCTGGCGAGACGAAAATCGTGAAAATTTTCATCGCACGATTGTAATTTCGCTCATAGTATTGCTGTTGCGTTGCTAAATGTGTTACAGGGCTTCTTCTTATTTGTATTAATTGATCTGTGATAGATAGTATAGCAAAATAGTATCACAAGATGGGATGATTCCATTTTTCAATATGGCTTATTTTTGGGGTCTTTTATTTGCATTGCAGTTGTCAACTTTTTACGCTTTGGATTATTTGAAAAGTATCCACGGTATCCGACATATTTTCGAAAAATTGTACTCATTTTATAGTATCATAACTAGGGCAAGTTTTTGCAACTTTTTTTACAGCTTCCGGCAGTTTCCTAAATACTCGAAAGATAGGTAGAATGCTGTTTTAAGCTGTTTGAAGGAATCTTATAGTGCAACTTTTGTCTATTTTTTTCATGCAACTTTTTACAACATTTTGCAACTTTTTCGATTTTTCATGAAAGTATTTTCGATTTTGGTGAAATACACGACCAAATTCGACTGAAATATCATAAATCAGCACTAAAGTAACGCTCTCACGGGTATTTCGGGAGCTGAGCCGGAAAATTGACTTTTTTTTTAGTCAATCAACAGAGAATGCGAATGGAAAACTGTACTTCGGGGGGTGGAACTGGGAAGATGACCTTTTTTAATTTTAGTCAACCAAGCAAAATGTGGTCTTTCAGTGCAACTTTTGTGAGAAAATAAATGCGACTTTTTCCTGCTACTTTTGTCAAAAATAAATGCAACTTTCCACGGATTCAACTGCAACAAAAACTTGCCCTAATCATAACTCATTTTACCTCAGTCGCGATGTTACACCATTATAGGCCCACCTCTGATCAACTCGGCGCGTACCGACAAGTGGGCCGCGAATCTATTTCAGGCGGGTCGCGAAACCATTTCTAAATGTTCCTGTTTTCTATTTCATATGTCATAGACGTCTGCTTTTGGTTGTTATCACACATCAGAAATCTTTCGATTGATAATAAGTACAAAACTTTTGGAATACGGTACTGACGATCCTACACGTGACGGTTGTTCGGAAATAGGTGTAGGCAATAGGCCAACCTCAATTTTAGGTATTTGTGGATATTTTCCTAGTACAAAATTCAAGTCAATCAAGCCTAGACTCGACCTGATCAATGATCATATCCAATATAAGTATGCAAGCCCAACGTTCGCATTAATAGTATTCAGAGTCTGCTATACATTTAGTTTTCTCATGAATTGGTTCGGTCATTTCAATAAAACTCGCATCAAAAACGGGTCGGGAACTGAAAGAGATTCGGAAGCACTGGATTAACTGCCAAAAGTGTGCGACCTCTCGACCAAATCTACCTTTTAAAGCCATCACAAACTACTTTCCAGACCTCTCGGAAATAGATACTTCACAACTAGTAATTTAGCGATGATGTATGGCGTTAGTTCTATTCCGCTTTCAACACCTCTATAGGTTGCACGCTACCACTCACCCCTCTTCCAGCAGACAGACGGCGGCCACCAGCTTCACCGTATCCACCATCATCGTCTTGTTGTTCGGATCGATAGCCCGGCATAACGTCACAATCCCATTTTCCTTCTCGAACATATCCCTGATACCGTACTGGAATATACAATCGAAATTAGCCAACGATTCAAGCACTGGAATCTGTGTCTTGTATTAATTCTACTGATTCAAATCGAGAACAGAAACTATATGCCCCGTTCCACAAAGAGTTATATTAGTAACAGTTTTTTAATATAGATACTTTTTTCCAATGTGGAATCCTTGACAGCTCGATTACCCGTCCACCTTATGCTTTTACCTTGTTATTCATGAACGCTTTCAAGCACCGTATGATCTCATGCTTGATCTTTTGATCCACTGTGGAATCGCGGCTGTTGTCGTACTGATCGTTCAAGATTCGCAGCAGAATGTTCAGCCCCTCCACGCCGAAATTTTGCACCCAACTGCATATAAATGTCCGGGTTGTTAATCTCACCACCAACTAGCCTAGCATATTTCGGTTTCATTTCACACCGATGCCCATGGATCTTCAAGTGGGCTGTAGCGGTTTTACATGATATAAAGTTNTTNNCNTAATCAATTACTAATATTATGACTCAATCCCGCTGAATACCGCACAATGAACAGCGAAAAGCACTGACATTTAAGAGTCTATATGTGTAAATTCATGCGGGTCAAATAACGGTGACATGTCAACGACACAAGAAGACATTAGGCATTCACTACAGCTTGCACTAGTGCCACACACCATAACATTTTTTTTAAACACTAATTATCGTTGTTTGGCCATGCCATTTTTTCCAGATCCAGATACAATTTTAGAGTATTATTTGCTTGGTTTTTGCGTGCAGCACCTAGCACTCGCAAACTAGATTCTGGCGGTGACAGTAGTTATATAATTCAAACCACCCGGTTCTACAAAGCATTACTTTGTCGGTCGCAAACAGAACATAAGTTGCGTTTTGTGGGTTCGAAAGAGCAACAATGGTTGGTTTCATATGTCAAGGCAAGAAGCCTGTTGAAACTTGGACTTCTTCGGCTAATACAGAACGGAAAGGAATTTTATTCACGAGACTGCCCACGACATCTGAATTATATCATAGGCTACAGAATATCAATATCACACACAACACCAGTTGTTTTGTAATACTAGATGCCTCTTAGCTTTAAACTGGGATTACAATGATAGAAAAGAGCCATTCATATATTTCGCATAGGCCTTCTCTAATCTCAGACTTTCAGCAGCACGAAAAGTGGCTCAAATCAGCGTGTAGGTGCGCTTTACATTCCGTAGAGTGATGTTCAAAGATTGAAGACTTCAACGAGCAAGATTTGAAATTTCTGGTCACTTAACAAGCCATTTCCATTCCGATAAGTTGCGATACTGTAGCCTATCATAAGACAACTTAACTAATAGAGCGACCAGTATCTGCAGTGCTACTCCATACCTCAACGGGTTGCTGTTCAACGATACCCGCAGCGATTCAAGGAGACGCAGCAGCTCCTTCCGATCGGCGCTGCTTCCTAAATTAAAACCGTCGTCCTTCATCGTCAAATTGTTGAGGTTGAATATAAATTGTTGCGGAGTCGTATTTTGTTCACCCTGCAAAACAAAAACGGTAATATTGTCACGTTGGGTATATGCGTCCTGGGACCGAAACCTGTCACAACTTGTTAAGAGTATATTTACAAACTACAGGCGATAACACGGTAGACAATGTGGGCGGGAGCGTGCCATGTTGACAAACACGACGGTACCTTAACAATGGAGGTTTTGTTCAGCCATTGTACGACCATATTTCGTTTGACCGTAAGTTCTTTTTTCCGCAGCGGATCTTTCTTTTCCTCGGCAAGATTCATATCGTCCTGAAAAATATGCCAAACAATTCAAACACACAGACATCGGAGAGGACATCACAGAGGAAATTAGCTAAAGTGGCAATGATCACTTTCCTAGTTCCATTACACCCAAGGTACAAACACGTACATCGTGTCATTCAAAGTCACATAAAACACCAATTTCAATACAATGGTGGTAGACTACTATTATTTGAATTTTCGGGAATTGGTCAGTACCACGGCAACATTTCAAATTATAGGTTACAGGGAAATTATAGAAGGTGTACGATATCAATAAAAAATCACATGTGGCTGGCCTCAATCAAATGAAAACAACAAAAATCTGTTGCAGTAATGGAGATACCAAGTTTACTTACCAACATTTTTTCAAATAACGTGAGCACTTCGTGTTCCGACAACTTTGACGCGACATTGTCGGGCAGCATATGTTTGGAAGGGTTGTCGTCTTGCATCATGGCGGCCCCTTTCGGGTGCTTCTTGGCCCCCTTTTTGGCCTGGCTCACAGATGCGAACCTGTCGAGCTGTGTTAAGGAGACACAACACTTTGATTCGGTACCGAATATAAAAATTTTAGTCAGAATAGTATTATTGGCAGAACAGTATCCCCCACATTACCCTGAGAAGCAAATTTGTTCACAGAAACTGCAGATAACATGGATGTGACTCTACCCAGTGCTTGTTTAGTGTATTTGTGTGTATCTTACAGAGTATATTGTCGGACATGGAATTTGGAGAGCATTATATAACTGTTGCACGTCTGCACAATTACTATTACATGACAATTATACAGATCACCATACACCATTCCATCAACAAAATTCCAGCTAAGGTACGGTATAATTGCCTTCAAGGAATATATCGCGATATCAATTCAAACATAGTTCCAGGATACAGACTATGGCAGCGTATCAAAAGCGCATACAAGTCACTTACAGGTATTTTATACTAGAATATGCGAGAAACTCATTTGTTTGCCGTTTGGGTGAGGACTAATATTGATTTGATGCCGGTAACATTATCATTTATTGACATTTAAATATTACCACAATTTGATTCTAGAATAATCGAATGCGATCTGGTTGACATATCAAGTGCAACAGACTGGTGACTGATTTCGAATTGACAAGGCATATAACGTTGCATTGAAATATCACAAGTCTTTGAGAAACACTGAAAGGAATGAGTAATGAGATGAATAGTGATTTGAATGGACAGTGAAACAGGTACCACATCTCGATAACACACTCTATATTCACTAGATACACAGTCAAGTCACACAGCTTCCTGCAGAATTATGACAGTCATGCACGAATAAGTGCGCCAGCACAGCCAATTGAGATGACAGCTGATACTTTCATCTTGAACTGAAGTAGATGTGCTTGGGATTTATAGTAGGCATAAAGTCAAGTTTTGCTCCAGGCTGGGCGAGACAATAATTTGCAGTATCAAATATCAGGTTTACACGCCTACACAAGAGAGCAGATTTACTAAATGAAATCCCAACCTTTCAAATGTTAAATGTAAGTCATATTCTTACATACCACACAATTACGGATAAAAATAACACCCACAGAGTATAAAAGATTGGAGTCAGTCAGAATGCCAGATTTTGACGATGGCAAACTTCGTCCAGTAGGAAAATGACCACAGCTCAATTTCCTTGCCATAATAATTGCTGCAGTGTCATTTTTCACCCTATGCAAACATATCACCAGCATACTGCACGAACTACAGATAACAATTCGAGATGACAAAAAGAACTATGCGATATAGAGAGAACGGGTTATTCCATATTAACAACTATCAAAAATAGCAATGCCAAGCACAAAAAAATTAAACATTGATTGAGCACTGTCATCGTTTCGATGTTCCAGTACTGAAATTATAGGTTCGACACAATTCTTGCCACCCATGTAAGCCTTGGAACCTCGGTCGGTTGTGTTCCGGCATCCAGAAATGCATTACAAAGTTACGCACGTTATTTGAATTCAACATTTGTGTGCATTGTGCAGCAGTGATCATCCCGCAGCATTGTCTCAAAGCGGAATGAAATTGGTATGGTCGAAAAGATGCCAAATCATCTTTAATATAGCATAAAACAGGCATTATTCAATGCAGTCGCACAAAATTAACATATCTTAGGGTTACCATACGTCCTACTTTAGGAGGATTTGTCCTACTTTTTCAGGTTTTTGAAAATGTCCTCCGAGGACGCCTATATGTCCTTCTTTTTGGCAATTCGTCATCCTTTACAGCAGGGGTTCTCAAGCTGGGGGGCGCGGGAAGCTCTCAGTGGGGGCGCGAGAAATTGACCACGTCTGTATGAATTCTGACTGGAAATGTGCTTCACAGTCATTCTGAGAAGACGATTGTTGAAGATGAAACTTATTTCGTATTCAAGAAATCTCGCCAAATTCGAACTCCCGCGGTCGCGCTCAACGGAGCATAGGCTGATTTCAACTTCATTTGAGCAAATTTTTGATATTCTTTGAAAATTTGGAGCAATTCCCACGTGTAAGTATAGCTTTGGTAGTAGCCTAAAGTTCGGTGCGCTGGGTAGCTGTTGTTAATAATAATTGGCGAACAGCACTGCCTGACACAGATTTAGATACAATATAAGTTGCCCGGTTTCGCCCTCAGTTAAGTTACCCTAAAAACGCAATTATTCAATTCCAAAACTGATAAAATTTAGCATGGCAGTACAGAACTATGCCGTGCCCTCTAATGACTACCAGCATTAGGTGCAACCTACCTACCTAATCTATGTGCAACTTACCTTGAAATAATTTGATGTCCTGTTCAATGTTTTATTTCTATTTTCAAACAAGTTTGGGGAAATTTGTCAGAACTGTTAAAGACTAAACAACTGGAATGCGGATTCAAACTTTGCGTAAGACATACCATATGTAATTATGTATACTATTAGATCACGGAAGGGCAACCTGTTGCTGTAGATGGGAATTTGTGCGGCCGTCGACAACTAATTCAATTGGTATGTGTTGGCATCCGTCGACATGCAAATTGAAATCACGAATTCACTCCCAAATTTTTGAGAGATTTTAATTAATCTTGAAATTTTCTTCACACCACGCGCAATTCAACATAAATTAATTTCTCGATATTAATGGTAGCGCCCTTCTCACTCTGATACGGAATCGGAATCGTGTGCTCCTCACGAAAGAAATTTGTGTATGGTACATTTGGGCGATTTTAATATATTTCCACTACCGATACAATCGACAATCCTGATCGGGGATCAAGAAATAACAGCATGCAACCAAGTGACTTTAACAATAATATTTGGCCCACCCGAAGATGCATTATCATTTATAGCTTGCCCTAAATTTGCCGTGATTAGCAAAAAGGTTGCCTACCTCTGTATTAGATGATGTGCTCTTTTTGACATGACGAAAAGTGTAGGAGGGGGTCAGGGGGGCGCAATATTTTCGACCATCCCCAAGGGGGGCTTATGTCCAAAAAGGTTGAGAACCGCTGCTTTACAGCTTTTAGAGCTAAGATAGTGGTCGAGTGAAAATGGGCATAAATGACGCTAAATAGGAAATTCGTGGTTCGAACGAAAGTGACGACCTTTTTTTATTATTCAACCAACCACAATATCGTGGAAAAATTAATATTTTTTCCGGATTTTACTCCAGCATTCCAAGTTTGAACATTTTGAAAAAGTGTCCTCCTTTCCCGGTTCCAAAATATGGCAACCCTAACATATCTCAACTTTCCAAATCATCGATATTGTCATGACGTGGTGATGAGAGATACTCAAATAACGGACTTAGTGGACTATACACTTGATACTAGATTAGGAGCCGGATCACTTGTGTAGGCCTATTCGATTTTGCTCAACGCTACTGACAACACAGTAATTCTATCGGGAGAGGCTGGCTGGGAATTATTAATGATGACAGAGATAATTATTCGACAAATGCCCTGATAGCGTAATTAAATCCGTTTTCGGTCACTCATAGTCAAACGATTCTCAGAAACACAAGAATTGAGATTTTTACACAATTTTCGAAAATACAACAAACGAAAGCCGGGAAGTACTACACACGCTTTCATACTTGCTTTTTCCAACTACCATAATACGTCCTAGTTACGTCTCTCAAAGACGCTTGGTGTGATAGAGCCACAGTCTGCGAGAAATAAGTTGTAATCTCGAGAAATAAGGGACACACACATTTGAACTTTTCATCGGTTGAACACGCAGCGGCATCAGGATGATCCAGTCTCTCAAGAGATCAGTCAAGGCCTTGCTATGATATCGGATAATCCTGGATTAAGTCGAAAATCAATTTGATTCACAAACTCAAATGCTCCATTAGACCATTCGAACTCAATTTGGTAACAAAATAAGGATCCCTGTCTCAGATTAACACCCCAGGAAAACAAAACTAAAATAATATTGACAAAAAAGCCAAAACTAAGAGCGAAACGTATTCTGTATTAGCAAGCTTCCATGCCACCTTGACCAAACTGGATACCTTTTTGCTGTTGGTGCCGCCGCCTGTCCAAGGGGTTTTTAAACTTACAAATTTGGACTTGCGTCCATCGCCACGTCCCAGGTTCGACATGACGCCGCTTCAGTTACGTCCTGCAGCCAGCTCTTGGGAATGGCGTGCCTCGAAGAGTTGTCTCGTATAATTAATTTTCTTCCATCATCAGTATCGAAGCAAAGTGTAACTGTTAACTACATGGCATACATTGGGCTGAATTCAGAATGATATCCGATTAATTCAATTCTATGTTCCATTTCAGACAATTTAAAATATGGTAGCCAAAATCACACAATATTACAGCCGAATGTCATAGAAGAAGAAGGAAACACATTCAATTTATTAGGGTAATCATGAGCATAAGGTGAAGCCCTTTGTCAAGGTACGCAAGATTAAGCCTGTACTCTTTGTGCAGCTATGAAAGTCCAAAGCAGCGAACGAAAAGGAAACAATCTTGCTAAAAACAAACTTCTCAGACAAAGCAAAAGGTAATAATTGAAAACACCATATCATTATGGGGTAGGCTACAGATATATCATAGACATGTTTAGATACTAACATAGATTCAGCGATTTCAATTGAATTACATCATAACTCCTTGCGTACGTACCAGAGTTGCTGTCAGTGATTGATAGGTAGTGAAACCGCTTAGCCTTAAAACACGTATTCTAGAACATTCTTAAGGGCAGTTAAATGCGACATAGCTGCCTTATTAGTACTATCAATTACCTCAAATCTAATTCTCCTGACTGATAATTTTTTTCAGTTTCATAATAATTGAGCAGTCAAGAAACCGACTGCTGTTAACAAGCATATCCAATAGGTTAATTGACACTGCAAAACTAAACTGTCATCTGTGCAATACATCAAAAATGGCAGATAAGTGCTAATGGAACGAGAGAGTATACATAAAACAACACAATCATTAAGTAGCATGAAAGGAACAGCATGCACCATGACAAGTGAACAACCAAAGGAGTGCGAGAGACCAGCCCTCCATTTACATTTTCAGCTTCAAACGGTTAACACTGACATCAAGGTGATATCATATTTGTGGGGCTACCAAAATCGTCAAATTCAAAAAATCGAAAAACGAATTTCATGTTGCGGACAAAGATCAGGTAAATCAATATTCCATTGACATTTATTGCGCAATGTCCATATTTTCTTCAAAGGCATCGATTAAATAGACAGAATCCAAGAACCGTGATTAGGGACGTATTACATGCAACTCGAATAGTATTTGTGCAAAACCAGGCTTGATCTTGGTTGGTGAAATCAACCAATAAAGATTGCCACTATACTGAAACATCTACTATCAACACAACCTACAGGTAACTACCAGACAAGAGAAAACACTGTAATACTGTATCAATGTTACAATAAATTATGATTACTTCAGAAACATGCGATTACAGCAAAATCTCGCGGTAGTTGATTACGACTACATGGAACTACATATTCGAAGACAATATAACCATTAACACGGATTAAGACGAGACTGTATCATAAAAAAAACTATTTTCGAAAATTGTAATACCATTCAGCATTCACTTATTATGTAATAATGAAAAAAAAATATGATAGAGTAAAGATTTTTCCCAGCCATGTTAGCAAAACAAAGATGACTACAAGTGAATAAAAAATCGTCACAAAGAAATAGACAAAGATAGCTAATGCTTGTGTGTAATAATGAGCAACAAGGTTGACGAAACCAATATTCCTACTTTCAATATGATACATCACACTATTCCTTGTTCAATTGATGTAGGAGTCTACAGTCTTTACATTGAGCCATGTCATGCTTACTGTAAGGTTCAAAATATTTCTAATCAAGTATTGTCTACCATCTACGCTAAATGTGTGATTTTTGCCTCCGAAATTACAACAAGGGATGAAATGAAAATCAACAATCATTAGGGATTTGAAATTTGATATACTGGTAGCCTCGACAATCAACATTGCTTTGATAAATTCCACAAAGTACAATGGTATCATAGTAAACAGCTACGAAATCAGGTAAGAGTTGATACAGACCATAATAGGAAGTCTGAATAGAGATATGCTCAAGGTGTCAGTCAAGCTCATCACTCCAGCTCTAGTATGACCACGTCAGATTGTTAAATGAATGGTAAACTACTGATGTCCAGTACACGGAATACAATGTATTCTTATGTAAATGCTGATGAGCTACCATGCCATGACACTCGCAGATAATACTCAACTGATATTCCTCCAGCAGCATCTATAATTATGTCCAAATTTTCCAGATTCATTCCATGAAATCATAGTTTATTTAGTTTAGATTCTATGAAGCAGTTTCACCATAGTATATTGTTTTGTCATTTTATAAGTGTTCTTTTCCAACTGGCGAAGTAAATTAATTAAAAAGACATACGTATGAAAATCTACAATGCAATCATGACCTTGCAATTCAGTAAACAACGCATACGCTAGAATTCTATATCATACTTTCCACTATTCCTCAATGCAACCAGTAGGCCTAGATCCCACCATGCCAGTACCAGTAAGGCTACATTATATACACGACTAGGTTTACATTTGCTAGAAACAATGTTAATATCTTGTTCACGAAATTAAAATGAGGCCTAAAAATTTTACAAAACCTACATACAAGAATTCCAAATATGTTGAAGAACGAAGAGGTTAACAATCGGTGAGTTTCATGTTGCCGAATTTTTCATTATCAGAGACACGGGCGTCGAATGTAAAAATACATATTCAAAATCAAATAACCTTAAGAAATGCACTATGCGATGATTCAGTGGCTCCCAACCTTTTTTATTCTGTTTTCCCTATAGCGTACTATGGAATCCTCCACACGACGAAATGAACAAGCAAAATGTTCTTTATTCTGATGAATGCTGCGTTCAAAATTTGTACGAGTTTTTGCAGGTTGTCAATAAAACTTCGAATCATGCAAACGATAGTGATGAAAATATTCTCTGTCTACTAGTTAGGTATTCGTACAAGCATCGAAATTGGACTTATAATATCAATCACATCAACGTTTGTGTGACGCAAGAAAACGGAGTTCAGATAAATGTTACGATTAGACGTGAGAAAAATCAAGTACCCGTGATTACTCCACCAAGCGGAGTATGAAGCTTCGAGTCGAATATTCGATTATCACTCATTATGACTTCATAACATAAAGAGGGACTAGAAGCGAACAAATAAATTATTTTTATAAGACCACAAAGTAAATAAAGCCAGTCATACATACAGTATTACTATAAATGATTTCAAATTTCTTGACAGTAGTATTTGTATGTCATTACGATTAGAGATTACTCGCTATGAAGTCGAGTAGCCTTCTGCTGCATGTATTGGATGACACGCTACCTCAGTGGTTCTCAACCATTTTGACCTCGCCGACCGTTAAAACATCAAATGATATGTTGTGGTCCGACGAGCCTTAAAATTATATATAAATACGACAAATGCATGCAACTTCAATTAAAATTCATTTAATAATGTCTTTTTATTGGTTCTATTGAAGTTTGTACGTGGCGAGCCTCTTGAAGTCATCTGTTCAGACCACTAACTTGATTGTGATTGCTTGGTATCGTTTGAAAGAAATTATATTATATAGAAGCTAAATCTAATATAGGCTACTACCAAGTGTGGCTTAACTGCACTGTCGGAATTTAACGAAGTTTGTTCAAAAGTCTCTGTAGCTTTCACATATACCTTGTCCGAAACGTGTGCTAGGGTACTTTTAAACAGTTTCGTAGAACACTTGCACAATTGTGACGCACGCTTAAAGTAGATCATCAACTCTGTATTACGACACCATACAAAAAATATATTCCACCCTTCTAAATCAATTTGAGATTTGATGTTGTATTTCTCTAAATAATTGTCGCTTATCATTTTATACTATCTTCTTTTACTTTCATTCAGTGAACATGCCTCCAATTTCCATCGCCTATGCCCAGGCGGGTGTCTGATCTATACTATAAGACTACTTCAAGTCGTTTCGGCACCTTCCTATCTTTCATTGCATCGCAGCCTTGGGATGTTTTGAAGTGATTAAATTTTATGAATAACTTGAACTTGAAAGTGACCACCTTCTTGCATTTTGGAATTGAGATATAAAATTCTAATAGATCTGGCAGACTGGCAGGAAATTTGCCACTGGAGAGCAGTTGAGAACCCTGATTGGAATCGTTGGCCTTTTTGCCTGATATATCAGGTGAGCAGCGATGATTTTCCAAGTTGAAGTAATTTAATAAAAAATAATTAAAAAATAGAATATAGTGTGAGCACAGGGACTGACCTTATTTTGCATGTCGCGACTGACCTTATTTTGCATGTGACTGACCTTATTTTGCATGTCGCGACTGACCTTATTTTGCATGTTTTTGACCTTATTTTGCATGTCATCGCACCAACCCTGTAGAGCACAGGACACCGATTCCATACAGGTGAGAACAGCAGTGCTATACCTTGTATCAAGGTTTCAAGGCTCGCGCAGTGACAAGAAACTATTGCCATACCACAATTGTCTCTCATAATTGGATCTCACACTGTTGGCAACCAGAATCGTGTATTTTGACAGTGTCCACTAGGGCATCGGATGCAGATTAGGTAAACGACCCTTTGAGGTGTCTAAAATTTTTGTTATATTCCGATAAATGGAAACAGTCAAATTCACCGATCATTATTGAGATAAATCCAGGTGTGCGTCTCTCTGGTTTACAATTGGACAATCCTAAGTTCAGAATCCCCCTGCAAATTACAAAATTCCCTACCCCATGGGACAATTCCCCCCAGTTGGGGAACCACTGCGACAATTCAAGTAACAGTTTACTAACGTGGGGGTAACTAAACAAGGCTTTATAACAATCAATGTGAAAAGACATCAGCGCTCTACAAAGATGTTAAAAACAGTTCAAGCACAATGTCAAGAGCTCAAAACTAAGTAAAAAGATACCGGTAGGAAGGATAATTTTACATCATATGAAGATTGATTTATCCTCAACTTAACCTCAAGTAGTATAGAAAAGTGACTGTGGCTAATGGCCCTACTACTGGAATCTCGGTACGTTTTGCCTAATATATGACATGTGAGCGGCGATGATTCTCCAAGTTGAAGTAGGGTAATTTAATAAAAATAACCAAAAAAAAACAAAGAAGTTTGTGAGCACAGGAGACCGATTCCATACAGGGCTAATGGATGCTTTTGTTAAATATCAAATTGATAATCTTATCTTCAGAAACAACAGACTAAATGCCTTTTATCCCGTAAAGCTTTCGACTTGCCAAAATTAGAAATTAAGGAAAAGCAAAGGCGCACACAAAATAACAGCACGATCCGTTAAGGCCTATATGAAATCTCTGTCCATTTTTTGAAATAAATCCTGCGTGATGAGAGCTTTTCTATATAGAATAATTAAGGAATTAAACAGAAAATCCTGCGTGACGTTGCCACCAATTCCACTCCGGCGTTAAGGGTTAACCAGTTTTTATCAAGTTGCGTAAGGCAAAAAACTATACCGCCAACTAAAATTATTTAGCGGAAAATAATTACGATCAGATATCGCGAACCTGTCAGAACCAAGATACTAAATATGCATAATAAACGCTGATTTTTACAATGATATATAATAATACCATTCAAACAACGCCCAAACATTATCCGAGTACGGGTCAGAGTCAAAATATCTGTAGAGTACTTGAGAGTCAATGGTTCGCATGAAGCGAATTGTAATAATGTAAGTTTATTGTTACCTACGTCCTCCTTTAGGGGGCTTTGTCCTCATTTTTTTTAAATTGAGCTCAGCTTCGCATCCCCTTCAGATGCTTTCACGCCACCAAGGGGGGTGCTTCCCCCCAGATTGAGAACCACTGCCTTAGAATTATCATGGTGAAATATACTAACAAAAAGTTAATCAAGTCCTTGCATTATTTCGATTTTAAGTACGCATTTTATCAATATTTTAATTAGTTTCATTTGACTCTCGTGGGCCGCACAGGACGGTGTTGCGGGCCGTAGATTGCTCACCTCTGTGCTACAGTGTTATATAACCAGCCAATATAGAGGATCGAATATGAAGCATCGAGAAGTTGAACAAATTGATGTGGTACAATACACCAGTGTTGGGATCAAGTCACTACCTTCGAGTCACAAGTCATTTCGAGTCATTGCACATTTTGACTCGAGTCAAGTCAAGTCTATCGATTTTCAAAGGTGACTCGAGTCAAGTCAAGTCACTCGATTTTTGGAGGTGACTCGAGTCAAGTCGAGTCAAGTCAAGTCAAGTCACGAGTCAAGTCACATTTCAAGTCAAGTTGCCTTTTCGAAGTATGAGGCATCATTACGTCATTGCAATTTGCTGGCTGTCTGAAATACAGATTGGGTGGTCATTAATTCCGAACCGATGAACGAATACAGAGTTAAATATACTCGCAAGACGCTGTATCGCTCACATATACGTAGAACTGATAAACTACGTATTTGCATAGCCTCAGTTTATAATTACCAGCCAAAATAGAGAATAGACAAACGAATTGATAAAATGGAACACATTACCCATTTACAAGTTGATGATACAATTCGAGCCTGCGCCAATGGTTGAGAACTATATAAACTATATTCGATTTCAATAAGACAAGAGGTTTGGTTAAGGTGAAAACAGAAATAGACATTTCGCTATTTTATTACTTTAGTCCTCAAGTTACGACAACGTAAGCTGTAAGCTCCGATCACTTCGTTTGCGGTCAATTTATTTTTGAGAGAACAATCGAGACTTAGTGAAATGCACAATATTTGAATGATTATTCGATCTCACGGGTTACACCAGCGTTTCCCGAACAATCCGAATATATGCAAGATACAGTGATTTTGGTTCAGCTGCAACCATAGGCGCCGACTTTTACTTTTTTACGAGGTGGCGAAGTCTTGTGACGTCATAATTGTTCCCTATCGATGACGTCATCGTCGCACGAAAACGAACTTTACTGCATGCCGCTGCTGTACTTGCAGAGTTAATTCATTCGCGTGACGTTTTATTATCGGTCTTGCACTCATTACTATCAAACCATGCAATCGAGTTTATTAAATGGTATCTTAAAACGGTATGATCATTTGAAGTCCGTCCAACGGAATCTGCAGTTGCATCAATGTTATTCACGCGCAATGCCCAGTGTGACTAACGAAATAACACTACGCACTGGCCTTGCAAGTAACACACGACAACTCTTGGATACTTAAGCAGACAATAATGATGATTATAAACGCGAAATCGCGCAGCCAATCAGTCATTGTCTCTTGCGGGTTCTTGCTTCGCGTTGACCAACTTGCACCGCGGCAATTGTTTGATGATTAAAACATTGGTGCATTTCCCGATTTAAGTTCGCGGAGCATTTCGGGAGTACATCGGTCAATTAGTAAATTCAATCTGCATGTCGATGGCGGCCAACACATACTAATTGAATTACGTGTTGACGGCCGCACAAATTTCGTTCAACGGCCGCGGGTTGGCCACCCATGGGCTAGAATTAATTCCACTTCCGGACGCGACTGTCCATCTAATGCCTAATAGTTTAATATTCGACAATGTTGTTCTCGATACGAGTACATCCAGCAATCAAGTTTATTATCGGAATGTAGAAGGTTCGCTGTTCAAACGAATCGAATAAAATCGGAATTTGTGCCACCCTCAATCCTGTGATGCATCAAGTTAATAATGAAAGGAAGACTGAAAAATGACTTTATGCGACAGTTTCGTAGTACGAATGTATCAAGTAGATAACAAGAAATATGGATGATGGCAAATGAGAAAGCGACAAGCGTGTATCTAATCAGTATCGCCACGAATCGGTTTGAGTGTGACACCATATTGAGTAGCTTTCGTCGCGACAACTGTTTTCTCATTATATCGGTGTTTAGGCTGTATTGCTGCATTTCCCGATTAATGTCACTGGCAAAGCCTTGTTAGAGAAACGAATCTGCGCAGAAATGAATTCCGATTTGCAGGCGCACACCAACACACCCTCCAATTTCGCGCTCCGATTTCCTATCACGAAGCTAGCTAGCTCATGAATGGTTTTGTAAAAACGAATATGGGTGGGTGCACATAATTTAGATTTCAGAAAAGCAGAACGTATATTTGGGCGCCTGGTCGGCAGAGGAGATCTAGGATGATGCTTCTCAGCACACGCTAGGCGCGTGGCCAGTCGAAAAATTAGGGGGATTGGGATTTTTTTTTCAAATTTACCAATATAGCATCAATTCAATTAGGGTCAAGTGCATGTGTAAATGGAGATCATATAATCTCTTCGTATCGGCGATTTTAGGCGTATGATACGCTTGCCAAAGAGTCCGGGAGTGCTGTCAATTAGCGAGTCACTATCCTTGGTGAACAATTAAATACGCGCGTATTACGCAGTCTCGGCTACAGTTTTCGCAAATCAAAATGTCCGAACTTGATTGCACCTATTTCAAACCTTTGTCGTATTTCAGAACTCGGGACTAGGGCTGGGCACAATGATTCGAGTACTCGAATCTGAATCGAGTATTAATTTTGATGATTCGAGTCGAGTAGTAAAATACGATTNTTTCGAGTACTGAAATTACACGNTTATCGCCACTGAAAGTTAATTTATCAACAAGAATTATATTTTCGATACCAATTNTCACTGGTGAAGCCTTGAAACNTTGATTGGCGGTATCGTAGCATANGAAACATTTGGTANGAAGCTNCGAAGGTTACTGGACGTAGCACATTTCCGAAGTCATGATTATCCAACATCATTGTCACCAAGTGGAATGAAATCGGTATGGTCGAAAGAATACGAAAGTATCATTTANGAGGTGGATAAACGGCATTANATTCTTTGTGGGGGCATAAACGGTNCATATTTGAACTTTGACGTAGATTCTTTTATGACGTCATAACGAGTGATACTCGATTACTCGACTCGACTCGAAGCATATTACGTGATTCAGAATCGAATCACTCTGCTACTCGATTTTGCCCAGCCCTACTCGGGACATGATACACATCTTCTGGTCGTTACTTTCAAGTATTAGCGGGAATCAATTTCGCACGTTAAAGTCTGTTTGCAGTGATTTGATGTTATTCAGTTTCGCGATGTCGCTTTTTAATCAATATGGCATAAAACAATCACTAATCAGCGTAAACTTGACCGCATTGTCTCGAAACCATCGAGAGATAGGAGCCAAATCATGCCGGGGCGCGATAGTTAGGCCATAGGCCAGCAATGATATCTTTCACTCCAGGTCTATCGCAGATGCTATTGTGTACGCCAGTGATGATATCGTGCACACCATACCGAAGCCGCCAATGCAGATACGATTGCGCAGTTAAGCGATGATATAGCGTGAACTAGGCCTATGGCAGATGCGATTGTTGAAGCCTGCGGAACCAGGCTTGATGGAGACGCGATAAATCAGGCTAGCGACGATTGCAACGCGCACGAGAATGAATGACCTAATTTCGCGACCATCTCAGCGGGAGATCATCACAGATTCTTCTCGCTAATTGACAACACGTTTCTCGCCATTCCGCCGCGCGGAACACTGATTACACAATTATTGAATTGCAGCTGAATATTAGAGTTAGAATGATCATTTCAACGTGACGTGGTTTCGCTTTTCAAATAGGGAAGCTCTACCCCCGAAACCCCCGTGGCTACGTGCCTGGCACATGCGCGTATCGAAATCGAAGACGTCTCTTAACGAGAACGCATCGATTCGCCTTATTACTAATTACTTAGTCACAAATCACGTGGGCGTTTGAGCATTTTGTACGAGGTGGCCGCCACCTCGTAAATATAGTCACGAGGTGGCTGCGCCACCTCGTAACCTCGTAAGTCGGCGCCTATGGCTGCAACTAATACCCTAGGTTACACGATGAACACTGAATGTAATTCGAGAGAATGGTAGTAAAAGGAGTGTAATATGACGAAGCATATATTTTATTGAAGTTTATTTGATCTCATATGGAACAAGTGAATTTAACAAAAACAAAAGTTGGCGTATAAGCAAAAAAAAATGGTTGAAATGTAGTGTAGATTAATCTGAACTTGAGGGTATTAATGTAGTGTACGTGTAACAAGGATAATTGCTAGAAACAACCATAAATTGACCGAAGAATAATTCGTCGGCCATTTTGAATGAGTCGAAATATGAACTCGACGCCGCGGATACAATCAGCGAACTGCGGCAACATTTTTAAATCTGGCCCGATAGAATGAATATCCGTTAGAGCTTGTTGGCGTGCGATGCAAATTCAGGAAGTTATAAGGAGTCAAATTTCATAATCGATGCCATATGGTGATTAGAATGAGATGCGAAAAACTTTCGTTGCAGCAAAGTTAATATGAGGCGTGCAGCCGACTGTTAATTTACTGAAGAAATGTGACCTGTAGTTGAATTTTTGGACCCTTTTAAACTCCGCGAATTTGTTACTATTTGCCGAAAGAAAACATAAAGTTAACTCGACGTTGAATTCCCAGCCGGCCAAGATTCGCTGCTAAGCCGATGACAGGTCAGGCGTTGAGTTACACGATAATTATAATGCGAGTGTATCAAATAGCCACGACCTATGAGAGCTACGCGTAGCCTTGGAGATACGTTGCAAATGCAAGGAATTCATGACCTTTTGAATTGCTGCAGAAAGTATTCCAATAAATTCATGGCAAGAAAACCAACAATGGTACGTGATCCTAAATTTGAACCCAATTTGGAGTGTTATTTACGCCGGTGATCAGTGCAGTATGCTGGCAATCGTTGGCATATGATGTCGCTTGAATTTGACACAACACGCAGGAAAATAGGTAGTCTGATTTCGACCGTACAAGGAAGGCACCATAATCGCCCAATTATCCATGTGGTACTTTCTATGTGCTACGAACGCACATGAGCGATGGCGTAATCACCAGATTGGATGTTCTGAAGCTTGTATTGTACACGACAAAATGGGCGGTATATATCTTTCTACAGGGAACGGGCTCATGTAATACATGTACGGCCCTGGGGCAGATTATTAACTGGTACCGCACCGGGTCCGGGCTAGCTTACATCATAAAATTGGGTCGCTAAGCAAGCAACGGTCAATCTCACCGACCCCAAATTGCTAACCACCTGCGGGGTAATAATGGCCACTAGAACCGCGTTATTTTAATAAAAATGGGAAAAGCCAGGAGATGGGGTTGAGCTCTGTGAAGTAAATCGAACCAAGTGTGGAATACTTGCATGGCAAGCGCCATGAAGCTACACTATAATCAAATGGAGGCACCAACTGAACTTCTTCCAGGGCTGAACGTCATTTCTTGGCAATTTCAGTGGACGGGGGAGAGTCTGAAGACGAACACATCGATTACCTCCTTACTATCTGCGAACGCCAATCTATGAAAAGAAAGGATCGTCGAAGGATCACTACTGGGGTTTTCTGCGCCGACACGGGAAGCGTTCTCAAATTGAAAAACGTCGTAGAAACCTAATACCCGCCAAGCTGGAAAGAGCGGCAACCTATAGACATGAAACTACGTGATATAGGTGACTCCTCCCACGTTGACTCCTTAGTAATAATCAATTTCGACGGACTGTCGGCTCCATTTGCGATCGAGAAAGGAGACCTTTCGATATTGTAGGTCTAAAATGGATTGATCATGTACAACAATTATCAAACATAGCGACTGAATTTGAATCTCCGCCTAATGCAAACGAAGAGTTGTCTTTAGTAACGCTTCATGACGAGATCTCGTGTGATCAGCGGGACGGAACCAAAGTCGGAAGCAGTCTTCGCGACACTGTAACCGATGATGGGTTGATGGAAGCTGCAAATCAAATAAGCGTCGAGTCGGCACGTTGTCTGTGTCGCCGCAGGCCGTTGCCGCTGGCGCAAGTGTCGAGATGGTAATCACCACTGGCGCGAAATGTGTCGAGTCAGGAATCCCTGCTGGCACCAATCATAAATACGCCGATCTTACGACGGCAACTGTCTTACCTTCTTTCCCAAAAGGTCAAAAAAATATGGGAAATCCCTAGTGTTGGGTCAGGTAGCCCCTGCTGGCACTAGTCGAGAAAGTGTCGGGTCAGTTAGCACTGCTGGCACTAACTAAAGATGTGTCGAGTCAGGAATCCCTGCTGGCACCATTAATGAAGACGTCGAGCGCGGAATCCCGGCTGGCGTAAATAAGGACCTGCACGAGAAAACTGGTCCTAAATGCTCTCGTGGATGCACTTGTCCGAATAACTGTAATGATTCGGCACATAGATGCATGACGACAGCCACAGTCATGAGTACTACCCCAAAAGGTTTAAACAAAGCAGCTATTGCCGGTCAACCGGATACACGCCCGGTCATGTCCGGCAAGGAGTCTGGGGATTTTAAGATGCACGTCTCCCCAGAAACGGGCCCCGGCGGCGACCGAATCCGCCGGCGTGACGGTAGGCGTGGGCACACGCCGAGATCAGAGGTCAGATTGAATAGGTTGGGAATCCCCGCTGACAACGAAGAACCTCGCCCTCTCTCCACGAACACCAAAACCCCGTTCATCACGAGATTCGCATTGGGCCAATAACTGGCCCAATTACTATGTAGCCTAACCTTACAACAAGACACCAGTCCCAGCGTGAAGACGGAACTCGAAAGTCTCTGTGCACAATCGGTAGCACTGGCGAAACTGTCATACAAACCTCCTGACTTTTGACTGGCCTTGAAAATATCGCCATTCCTGAAGGAGTCTTGACAGCCGTTTATGATCCATTTTCTTCCGAACTTGATAGCCTGCGGGGCCAACTCAGCGCCCCCCAATCCATGAAATACCAATGCGACATCGGACGTAATGACCCATCGAATAAGCCTTTCGTTTCTGGCCCTTATAACCCGACGCGGGAGGGTCAGGCGAAGGCACTAAAGGAAGCAATAGATATAATACCTTATTTTGGTATTATTAAACAAGGTTTTGCCGAATGAAAATTGGCTATTTTTGTTGTTCATGAGAAAATGAATGAATTACTACAAGGCAAGGCGAGTCGCACTCGATAGTAGTGTTGAATTCTAACAGCAGACACGCCACAACTACCAAGTGTGAGCCGGTTTATTGTCAAGGCAGGAACGCGAGTTCCTCACACAGCAGCAGAATACAAGGAATAAAGTCAGACTATATAATAGCACGTGCGCAGTAACCAAAGGGGCAACACTAAAGGTTGCTGTCTAGCACAATCAATTAATCATCAATCATTCACATTACAACACTCCCACTTGATTGATATTNCAATNCTAAAGCATTNCNAGAGCCATTATCCCTTTCTAGTTCCAGAAAGTGTCACAGATAGTGGAAACACATTTTGGTATCANACTAGACCGATATTTATCAATCAAATTGCAAATGTATCGTTTTTGATGCNAATNGATACACTTCTCAGTGTGGTCTTGCTTAANGNAAACATCACGNCAGTAATGNGATTCACCGATACCCGCCATGCAANATTCAGGGCCNAAGTTATACTNCACTTCAGTTAGTTGATCATAAGACGGTTAAGCCAAAATGACATCATCAACAATGAACATATTCTTATCAGTGCAAGTAACGCATGAGTCAGAATAACAGTGTTTGAACCCGATTGACCCAAAGTACTGATTACGCACAATGTTCCAACAGCTTTGCGACTGTTTCAATACATACAAAGACCTATGCTGATTACACACCAAATGTTCAGAACCAAATGCAATATAACCAGGTGTTCGA
>ATSW01014320.1:0-16781 GCA_000444245.1 Botryllus schlosseri | reverse complement strand
ATCCTATTTCGAGCTCCGGTAAAAGTGCGGGCAGAAAAGATAGCGTGTGTACTATACGATGTCACTGCTATCTGGCTAAAGACGCATTTGATGATCATCGGGGATAATTGCGATAACGTAATCACGTCTCGTTCAAACCCGCATTTCTTTACGTCGGTAGCAGACCGTTTGCGTGCATACGCCGTAGATCGCAGTTGGAAAACTGGAATATTTTCATCTTTTTCCAAATTAGATCGGAAATACAACTATAGCTACACAGTGTTTTCCAAATTATATTAGAATCAAAGTTACTGAATTCGCAAAAACCTGACAATTGACTTATATTCAGAATTTGAAAGACATACAACAAAAATCAAGTTCGTAAGTTCGTATCGAATAGCACTTCATTCTTCTAAGCATGAGAATGACAAATGTCCGTACACCGTACTCGGCTCGTTTCGGATTATATTTGAAAACCAGAAATTAGATATGAATTAAGATGAGAGCATAGAAAATTTGACTAAATCTATCATATTACCGGTATTTCGCTTAATTCGTCTCATTGACAACTATAAATATACAGTTGTCCACGTCTGCCATAAATAGTGTGCTTACATTGAAACTGTCGTCAAGATCAGGCAATATCATGCATGTACGACGTATACTGTACATGTACACCGTAGAGTAACTAGTACACATACCCTCGAATGGATACTAAATAACACGGTATCGATTAATATTTAGTGCGGAATCATTACTCACCAAGTTGTCGGAGTCGTAGTGCAAAAATTCATGCCCGCTGATGAAGTGATATAGTCCGATATCGCAGTTGGCAACCCCCTCAAACGCAAGTCGATGATTGACAATATAATTTCCACTTATCAGATACAGCTCGAGAGGAAAATAGACCACGTACTATATAAAGAGACTTGATAGCCAATTTTCAAACTGGCTACGTCATTAAAAGCATTATCGTATCGAGTACGTCGTATGCGCAGCAGCGAGGGAAGCGCAATTATCCGATATTGCATTCGACTCGTTCGAACTGGCGATGTATGGACGCCAGCTGAATGTGATTGATGAAAATAGCTTCTCAAAAGCTTGAGATGATAATGCTCCCACAAGAAACAAATACGAATCGATACTGCAATACTGCATCTATGAGTAAGCGTATTAAATTTGTTGGAATAGACACCATCTCAGAGGTGAAGGTGTGCCAAATCGTGAGTTTCTATGCCAGCACACTACATACAATTTGTTGCAAATGCGTACTAAAACGCAACACATTCAACAGTATATCTATTCAATACATCAATGGATTAAGCAAAACGAATTTAATATTGACGTGGACGTAACCAACATTTCATTGAAACAAGGTAGAATTTCGAATTTTCACTTGTACAACGAATATAAGGAGATACTCATTCAAGCTTCAAAAAATGTTGATTGAATTCGTTAACGAATATTGTATTATCTGTTGGTAAATGAACTAACTCACATGGGAATGTCGGCACAAATGCGCGTATCTGACAGGTAATAGATGCTTAATTTCACAACTACAATATAGTACAGATAAAAATTCCACGAAGGGAAACATGTGCCCTTATTGGCGAGAAGCGGCATATATTGATCGTCTTCGAGCTTCCACGGGAACTTCGATAAAATGAATTACGTCTTTTTTGAACAATGAAATGTATCGCGCTATTAATAACATTTCACCTTTGAACAAGGTCTAACTACACGATCACTGCAATTAGTCATGCATAACAGTTGCGCGAAGGCAAAACGAAATCCGCCAGATGGCGTTTAATTCACACCATACTACATACTACTACATACTGCTGTGTATCCACGTGCTCGGAACGCATACTTTCCAGTTCCCACTATTCGTATCTAGATCTAGTTAAGCAATCGCCGTCATATTTGTATGGTGTATGAACAGTTGAACGCGCATCTGTACCAGGGTTCTCTGATCCCCGTTTGTTGAATTAGTTTGTGCAAACATGCACTTGCTTAAGCAAGGACATCTGCATTACAGCGTGTCATACCTGCTTAGCAAGGTTATAAAGTTTGTGCATGTTGTGTTTCGAGAGTGTAGATCAGTGATTTCCAAATTGTGTGCCGCCAATGTTTTTAAAATTTCGTAATGGAATTGTATAAATAATAGGGTGACCATATTTTGGAATCGGGAAAGGAGGACAATGCTTACCAATCATAGAAGTTAGATTTCCGGGATTGAAAACAGCTGATATTAAAAAGTTTACTGGAAATCGTTTTGTTGTCATCATTCCGACTCGACTCCCGAATTAGCCACTTTTTAACGATACTACTTTGATGTTGACTTAAAAAGTAATTTTTTCAGTCCTACTCCCGAATGACCCGTTCGAACGTCCGCATTACATATAATTCGCGTCGTTTACGGTGTTTTTTAGTTGAGCCTGTCCATTAGCCTAGCTGTCAAAGCTGTAAAGGAGAACGAATTACCATAAAGGAGGACAAATCCACCCATAGGAGGGCTTATGGTAACCCTACTATATAAGGCATGCATACAAACATATGCGTCTTAAAGGCGCCCTGACTACTCTAATATAGACCCGTTTCTAGTGTGTCTCTAGCTGGATGTGTATTGTGCATAGATGGATGTCAAAAGCACTAACACAAATATAAGACATGATAGTTCAAAACGTATAATTGTTCGCGCAGACTTATTAGGATCGCGATTACGACTCGATAATCTGTAATGGAGCGGGTTGAAGAACTTCTCGACTGTCCAGTGTGTTTAGAGCGTTTCAAGGAACCAAGAATGTTACCTTGTCAGCACACCTTCTGTTTAAGACCTTGCCTGCAGAATATCGTCCAACACAACAGGTGGCTCTTCGTTTTATACCTTAAGTATTAAAGTAGGTTAACCAAGTATCGTAGGTTATGCTGTTTGTTGCCTAATCTGAAGTCTCTTTAGAGCCCTGTCTTCTCCCTCTCCCTCTCTCTCTCTCTCTCTCTCTCTCTCTCTCTCTCTCTTGTTCTATCTATCCCCCTTATCATCCGTGTAATAACAATGCCATACCTTTTTGAGCATGTTATTAAACCGAACATCTATCTTATATTGAGGACTTGAGGCTCATGTCTGATCCTTGATCATACTGCTTGAATTAACTATCCGTACGATACATCAGGAAAGGCGATTGTCGTCTATTGAGCTACGAGTCCATAACTAAACAGGATGCGATGATGTGCCAGCAACCGGGAGTTTAATGTGCTTCTATGTCGCTATATCGCACACGTACATCTGAAGGAAAATCTTCATTTAGTGTCTGCTGTCCCGCATGTCGTTCTCGCCACAAACTCCCACGTAGTGGCGTCGAAGGCCTGCCATCAAATCTGACGATTGTGAACTTGCTCGATATTCCGACTCAACAGAGACCGCATCGACAATGCAAGGTTTGAAACGTCATTTTACTGAATGTGTTTCCGATGATTTTCAGAACGCATAGTTTTATTTCATTTGGCGTCGATGCATGACATCATAATAAGCTGTTTACATGCACTATACAGCTGTATACACTATCAGATTATGCCTTCTAAATCAGGAATGTAAAATGGAAAGTAGTGACGTGGACAACTGCAAGCACTGTGACGAGTCCCTGTGCCGAAGTTGCATTGGGAGCCATACACGCGGTTTGCAGCAGGACTTGCGTCACTCCCTCCCTCAGGTGGGACCCACCAATCCGCACCCATTCCAACCCTGCCTTTGTTTGCGCTACTTTCAGGTCAGGCGACTCGTTTCCGAAATGGCAGAATCGGATTCTGATTTAGGAGAGAGAGCGAAGAAATTAGAAGAAAATGGCAGTAATGTGAAACGTGAAATATCGCTGGTCGGTCTCCCATGATCTCACGGATCTCCTTCTTGTTTTCCGAATAATTTATCGATAAATCTTTTACAGTCGATAGAACGCTTCATCTCGGAGCTGCAGTCGCGAAGGCAATTTTTGTTCGAGGAAGTAGACGCCTTGATCGGCACAGAAACCGGGTTTGTGTGTTTCCGCAAGTATTGAGCTGCCGAAGGCACGAGACAGAAGACGATAAACTTAGAGTTTGTTTCTGTAGAGTTTATCTAGCGGATCCAATTGGAATTCTTGTAATCAACTATAGTAGTTTCTCTATAGTGGAATCATTTGGAATACTTGTAATCAACTATAGTAATTGACGGGTTTGCCTGATTCGCTATAGCTTGCCAAGTGAGCGCTGCCACGCCCCATGATTGAGTTGATGTTGTTTGTGGTATTCATGGGTTCGTCGACTGCAATGGTGATATTTACACCAGGCCGATTTTTCTATATTTTTATTTTCAAGACACCGCAAACATGGATGAGATATCGAGGACGAGCCTAGATAAACCTCCAACAATTAGGTATGAATTGTGGAGTCGACCTCGGTCGGACTCGAACCCGCAACTCATTGGCGTTGCAGCTGTGGATTATACCACTACGCTATCTCGCCACACCCCATGATTGAGTATTGAGTATTGAGCTGCTGAAGGCATAAAAAAGAAGAAGACGGTTTGCTTCCGTAGAATTTCTCCAGGGGATCCATTTCGAATTCTTGTAATCAACTGTAGTAATTGGCGTGATTTGCCTGATTCACTGTAGCTTGTCACGTGAGCGATCATGGCGCTTCCAGCGCAGTGTCATCTAGTTCTGTATCTGACCTTACGTAGCAAGCGTCGTTCTTGTGGTGTCAGCTCTAGTCGGGATATTATATATATATAAGATTGACTTTACTGGACTTTTTCGTTGGAAAAATATCAAAAGTTTCATTCAGGTCATTTCGACGTGAGCGTGAACAGATTGAAGTAGAGATGGCGGCCTTGACGACTTATTGCCAGGTTGCAAGTGAGATATGTGAACAAACTCTTACGCTTGGGGGGTGAGTTTCCTATTCAATTTTATTAGTCGATATGTTTTATGTACTTCATTCAACCACACCTCTACAAACTACCAATTTAGTTAGGAGACTATCAACTAACTACTGAATTTTTGAGTATTTTTAGTACAACTAGCGGATTTTGAAAAGTGATTAGTCCGAGTTTTAGTTCGAGTTGCGTAGTATTAAAAGTTGTTAAGTTCTAGTCCTAATTCTAGTTTTAGTTGCGGGTTTTGACTAGTGAGTAGTTTTTTAGTAGTAGAATTTTGAAAATCCAATAGTTATTATAAGTCTGACTTCAACTTCTTTTCAGCACGCATGATATCCTGAGCGAAATATCCAGAGCGAAATACTTGGTTTGGCGCAACAAGGTTGCGAACATCTCCAGAGTAACCGGATTACGTCGGACAAAGCTCGTCCAACGATAAAGGTGAGCGAATTCGTTGAAAATCCCACCTGTGACGCCACGCCAACAAAAACATGTTCAGTTGACGAATCGCACCGAAAACGCCGTGATTTCCGCAATCACCAATTTCGGCACCGTTTCCGCGCATGCACAGCCAACATGTCGGAGTGACTTGAACCAGGGATGGGCCGTAAGACCAACGGGAACTCCAGGTTTGCTCTGGACTCATTTTTTGCTCATTCTGAAAAAGATCCCGTTCAGACCGCGCCGCATCGCGACCTCGAATGGAGCTTAATGCGACACCCCCCGTTCTAATCGGACATGAGGGGCCTTCTCGCATAACATCTGACCACGACATGGATTTCGAATCTAGCGTGACAGAAGCCTTGCGGCGATATCGAAACAAAAAACAAGTAAAAAAGTGAATAGTTTTGTATCGTTATATAGCGCGTTTATGCCCGTATAGTTGAATAATTCGAAGGCGATATCTTATGATATCTTCTATTACTTTTCATTCAGAGTGCAGGTGCATACCCCTTTATTTACATGTTCTAGGTCAAGGTTGGAGTGTGATTGAAGTTCTACTCCATTGCGCTTTGAGACCATCCAATCTTTTCATTGTATCATAATCTTGTCGTGTTCTTGAAAACATAAAATAATAATAAACTCAGTAACTCAACTGTTACGGTGAAAAGTTGAAATTAAACTTTTTCGCAGATATTTCGGGATTAAAGGCTGTGATGCAGGGCAGATGAATTCACCACGTGGCATTTCATCAATGGCCGCTGACGAAATCGTGGTCGCAGATCATGGTAACAATCGGATTCAGGTTCGTGGGCTTGTTTTCTATAACTCGCTTTTATAATCGTGCTTCATCATTTGTACCTCAAGATCTTCGACGCGAACGGATTCCTGAAGAGAGCCTTCGGGAGCAAAGGATCATCCGATGGTCAATTCAATTTTGTGACTGACGTGTGTGTGACGTCAAGGGAGTGGGTTGTCACCTCAGACTGTTTCAATCACCGAATTCAAATATTCGACCAACACGGGAGGTTCGTTCGAACGTTCGGCACCGTGGGATCAGGTGACTTTGAGTGGCGTCACGGTCATCGATGAAAGTGACGTCGATTTTGGTTCAGGAGATGGACAGATGAGATTCCCTTGCGGAGTAGCAACGGACGACAGAGGGCTGATTTACGTTTGCGAAGCAAACAATCATAGAATTCAAGTTTTCTCGCCGAACGGACAGTTCGTACGGAAGTTCGGTTCGAAAGAGGACCCTTTGAATTCCCCGCGATATCTGTCCGTGGCTTCAAACGGCAGAGTAGTCGAGCTGTTAGTTCCGGCTGAACTCTTGTGACTTTTGACCTCTTCGCAGATCGTTGTGGGAGCCTTCCGCCGCAACCACGGAGTTCAGGTTTTCGACGAGTACGGCCGCCATCTTTTTCAGCTGGGAAGGGAAGGAACGAACGAGTCTCAGCTCTATAATCCGGGAGGTATCGCCACAGATCACCACGGCAACATTATCTTTTGCGACAGAATAAAAGGCCGGATTCAGGTTTTCACGAACGACGGAGTATTCGTGTCTTGCTTCGGGAGAAAGGGTTCTGAGCCGGGGCAGATGAACAATCCGCAAGGAGTTTGCCTTTTGTCAGACGGGGGCATCGCGGTCAGTGACAGTGGCAACCACAGAGTCCAAATCTTTTGAGTAACGACGGGAAGTGATCAATTTTTATTTTTGTTCATTCTATATATTTACGTTTTCACATGATGGCCAATAACTATATGCAGTTGCCTAAATAAAAAAACACAAGTATGCTCTGCCCGATTGTGCATTGAAACAAAAGCATTGCGAGTGGGCTATTTTAGTGAGACGAGTAACAAGACGTATAGGTCATATCGTCATCTCCAGTCAAATTTTATGCTTGACGAAACAATAAATGTATGTCTGTCTGTCTGAACTTTTTCGACTGGTTCTCATCAGGACAGAACGCCAGAAGGAACATCGTCTCCATACCCTGGGAATATTTCATTTGTGCTGTGTTGTCATTGGGTTATTTTACTGCCGAGTTTGGGTCCGTTATACCGTAACCGTGCGTTGTTATCTGCAGTTCGCGACTCTGTGTACTTGTCATTATTATGATACAACGACAAAATTCTCTCCATATTTCGAATTTCATTATCCGCATTTATCCCGATGAGAGTCAGTCGAAAAGGTTCGGGTCGAATAAATTTGACATAAGGAATATATTGTTTGCTGCTAAATTGAAGTTATATACTTCTAAAAGCCTATCAATAAATCGCGTTACATGTTCTTTTGAATGTAATTGTTTTAAAATGCCTTATCCAAAGCAGCTACACTTCAGTTATGCTTCGTGGTGGATATATGCCGTTAGGAGGAGTGTACGTACATGGAATCTATTCTATCTGTTGCGTAGTCCCTATACTATATGACGATTGAGATTTGCTTCAATGTATTCCACAGTTTATGGAAACATGCATCATAGATTTTGTTGTAAAGTCGCAATGCATATGTCGTTTCGTACTTCTCATGTTTGCAGCGACTCAGGACTCACGACGTGTATGGTTGTTTACCTAGTGTGTACTGTACACTTACACGCACTCGACATTACCGAACAGTTCATTTTGTGGTTTTTGAATCGATAAAAGTTCCAATAAATGGCTGACTGACAGACTACCAGAATGTAGCAAAGTTTCTCTCGTTGTACTATGATAAATTTCGACATTTTGTGCAAAAGCGTGTATAATGTAATTACTAATTACTTGTAGCGCGGCCCACTTCTAGGCTTTTATAAGACACCGCATGCACGGATGAGATGCGGCCTAGATAAACCACCAACACTTGGTAAAAATTCTAGAGTCGAACCCGCAAACCATTGGTGTTCTAGCTGTGGATTATACCACTACGCTGTCTCGCCACATAAATATTTCCGCAGATCGCCGTTGATTTATTTATCATTCGTCGTAATGCAAATATTCGCGGGAATATTGAAGTCAATGCTATGGAAAATCGGTTTTATGTGCGTATATATTTTTCCACTTTACACATTACATCATGTTATATTTCGATTTCCCACGCACGATGTGTTCACCCACTTGAATCGGGGAGTATAATTCCCAATTTCAGTGCATAGATCTAGGCAAGCAATCCCTGTCATATTTGTATTGTGTATTACCTCTATCTGGTATGATGAAGGAACCTGAAGACATCTGACGCTACTGAAATTACTGTACTGGGCGCAAATGACCTTATAGGCGATAAGCCCAAATGTTGTGTGCATAAAGCAAACAAAACAAACCACTAATCTGCGGCAGTGTTCACCGTCGCACGTATGTTGAGTTGGCTTGTGAAAAATGCGTTAAGTTGTCGGTATATGTATAGGCTTACACAAAAATCTTTATGCGAAATGTTGTCGTGCCAATTCACTTTTTGCCAGGTTGCGGAGCATTCTACCAGCTGACATTGGTAAAGCGAACCCCGTCGAATATTCGATTTTTCTCTAAATTGCGTCACTATGGAAACGAATCGCTCGTAGAGTTAGCCTTCGCAAATATGTAATTAAGAGTCCTCCACCTGTTTCGCAAAGCTATAAATTTTGTTCATGTTATGATTCGATAGTGTAGAGCAGTGGTTTCCAAACAATGTGTCACTACAGCTTCTCGGGTTTGCCGCAAATATATTTGATATTTTGTAAAATAATTGTATCAGTACCATAAATATGGCAAGCAGACAAACATATGCGTCATATGCGTTAAATGTGCTCTAGCTACTTCAATATAGGTACGTTGCTAGTGTGCCATAAGCTGAAAAAGTTTCAGATATACTGCTGTAGATGGATGTGAACAGTACTTGACACAAATATCAGGCATGATAGCTCACAACGTCAAATCGTTCCTGCAGACTGGTTAGGATCGCGATTACGACTTGATAACCGGTAATGGATCGGGTTGAAGAACTTCTAACTTGCCCGGTGTGTTTGGAGCGTTTCAAGGAACCAAAAATGTTACCTTGTCAGCACACTTTCTGTTTAAGACCCTGCCTGCAGAATATCGTCCATAATAACAGGTAACTAGTTTTTCATCTGTTGCAGCATCTGCGTTATACTTAGATTCTGAGCCCAAACTTTTGTAATTCACAACCAAAATCTAAGTCGAGCATTGTTCAATGATTCAAGGCATGTTTATTAGACGTGGATGCGAATCCTCCAGGCTCCCCACTTTCACCGCAGGCCCCCAGTCACAAAATGAGATCCTGCATTAGCATTATTCGAACCGTGACGTTTCGGCGCTAGATTGTCCGCCTACATGCGGCAATATATCTTTGGGGGTAGCCGTTTGTTGAAGCAAGCCTTTATGATCCGACAGCTTAAATAACTGTTCGTATAATATATCTGGAAAAGCCAATTGTCGTATATTGAACTACCAGTCCAGTAGTGAAGTACGGTGAGGTTCAGGTTGGCGAGGAACTCACCCTTTTAGGGTCCGATTTACAATTGGTAGCTGATCCGGAAGTAGGCAAGTCCATCTGCGCCTCGCCTCGCCATTGCGCCTCTGCGCTGTCATTGTGCGTAACAATGCCGAATTTCACAGACTTTGCCGTTTTTGGGGGGTTCTGATGTCCTGACGTTATTAATAGTTCGATTTTCGGAATCATTGCGACAGTAGAATTCGATTATTACCAGTTATTATAAATTCTAAACTGTTTATGATGAATTGCGCTATCACCGGTGAGGCTTTACCAGTCTGTGCCTCGCCTCTCCCTTCGCGCTACATCGATGGAAAATAAACATAATCATTGGTGTTATAATTGTCGATGGTGTCACAATTATCTTTTACTCAGTCGGGCGATAGGTGAAGCACTGACTCCTTTGTCTCCCCTGAATGCACGTCACTACAGTCCAGAACTGAACAAGATGCAGTCGTGAGCAAGCTACCGCTAAATCTACTTTTAAGTATAACTATGTCGCATCACTATATATGAGAGAAAACCTTTATTCAGTATTTGCTGCCCGGCATGTCGTGCTCACCACAATCTGAGTAATGGCATCGACGGGCTGCCAGCAAATTTGATGGTCGTGAACTTGCTCGATATTCCGACTCAACAGAGACCGCTTCAGCAATGTAAGGTTGGAAACGCCGTTTTCTGGAATATGTTTTTGATGATGTTATTTTATTTTGGCGTCGATGAATAGCGCGAGAGATGGCATGTTATACTATATGAAGTATGGTATTAAGATTATGTCTTCTAAATCAGGAATGCCAAATGACAAGTTATGACGTGGACAAGTGCAATCACTGTGACTTGTCCCTGTGCGGAAGTTGCATAGCGAGTCACACACGCGGATTGCAGCGAGATTTGCATCGCTCCCTCACTCAGGTGGGAAACACAACTTCGCGTTCCTTCCGACCCTGTCTTTGTCTGCATCAATTTCAGGTCAGGCGATTAGTGCACAAACTTTCTGAATCGGATTCGTATTTACGAGAAAGAACGATGAAGCTGGAAGAAAATGGCAGGAAAGTGAAACGTGAAATATCGCAGGTCAGTTTCTCATGAGTTACGGATATCCTCCATGTTTTCAAATTTCGTTGATAAATCTTCTACAGCCGATAGAACGCTTCATCTCGGAACTGCAGTCGCGAAAGAAATGTCTGTTCGGTGAAGTGGACGCGTTAGTCGCCACGGAATCCGGGTTAGTGCGATTTCCGAGTATTGAGATGCCGAAGACACAAGACAGAAGACAAACTTTGCTAGTTAGGAGCATAATGTTTCCGTAGTGGATCCATTCGAAATTATTGTAATCAACTATATGGTAATAATCTAATGAAGTATTTGGTATGGGTAAGAATTCCAATGTATACGATTAGATCTCTTCTCCGTAGCAAAGTTGCACAACTCAAAACTTTTCAGTTTTCATAACTAGATTAGAAGTATAATTATGGAATTTACTGGGTTGTTTCGTTGAAAAAATTCAAGAGGTCCATTCAGATCATTACAGAGTGAGCGGGAAGAGCTTGAAATAAAAATGGCGGCCTTGATCACTCATTGTCAGGTCGCAAGTGAGTTATGCGAACGAACTGTTCCAATTGAGGGGTGAGTTTCGAATTTAAGTTTATTTTTTCGCTATGTTTTGTGCACTTCAACTTCTCCCCAGCACGCATCAAATACAGCGATTCCAGAGCGAAATACTCTGTTTGACGCAACAAGGTCGCAAACATCTCCAGAGCAACGAAATCTCTCCGAAAAAAGTTCGTCAAAAGATAAATGTGAGTGAATCCCTGGAAAACCCATATGTGACGCCATGCGAGTCAAAACGTGTTCAGTTGACGAATCGCGACGAAAATGCTGTGCTTTCAGCAATATCCAATTTCGGCACCGTGGCCGCGGGTGCGCAGCTTGTATGTGAGGGTGACTCGAACCCGGATGATGAACCACGGTTAGGGGGTAGCCTACATCCGGTTTGCTCGCGATTCATTTAGCGCATTCTTAATACGATCCCGTTCAGACCGTTGTGGCGCCCAGCTATCGGGGGAGTGGTCTTCCGCCACAAGAACGCATGGCAACGTGACAAGAGTTGGGACCGACTTGAGGCGATATCAAAACAAAGGAGAAGTAAAAAAGTGAATAGTTTGTGTCGCTATGAAGCATGTTTATGGCCGTAGTGGAGTGCAGCGGTGACAAGCTGAAACAAATTTATTCGTAGATATTTCGGGACGAGAGGCAACGATGCAGGGAAAATGGATTGGCCACGAGGCATTTCCTCAACGGCTGCTGACGATATCGTAGTCGCAGATACCAACAACAGTCGGATTCAGGTTTGTGGAATTCGTTTCAATAACTCGTGACCGCGCTACAATTTTCATGCTTCAAGATATTCGACGCGAACGGAGTTGCCAAGAGTGTCTTTGGTAGCTGCGGAAAATCAACAGGTCAATTCGATTACGTGGTTGACGTGTGTGTGACGTCACGGGGTGGGATTGTCGCCTCGGATATGCTCAATCATCGAATCCAAATATTCGATGAATACGGGAGGTTCGTTCGAACTTTCGGTAGAGAAGGATCAGGTGCCGTTACGTGACGTCACAGACTTTGGTGGAATTGACGTTGATTCTTATTCAGGAGATGGAGAGCTGAATTACCCTGTTGGAGTAGGAACAGACGACAAGGGGCTGATTTACGTTTGTGATGAACAGAATCACCGAGTTCAAGTCTTCTCGGCGAACGGGCAGTTCGTTCGGAAGTTCGGTTCAGAAGACCACCATTTGAATCAGCCGCGATATCTATCCGTCGCTTCAAACGGCAGAGTAGGCGGCTCTTCTTCGAAATATTACACCCCATAACAAACCTATTTTCCCTGCGAAACAACTAAATGTTTGACACCACGTCGAAATTTAAAAGCCTCGAAATTCTTTGCGTTTCTGGTTGGAGGTAAAGATATTAGGGTTGGGAGATGACGGATGGGGTTAGGGTCGTTAGGGTTAGATTGAAGGTTAACGGCATTAGGGACACTAGGATTAGGTGTTAGGTTTGGGTATCGTAGTAGTATTCATAATCCAAACCATAACCAATCCCCAACTCCAATATTCCTCACCCTCGTTGCCAATGTCGATGTCGATAACCTATCCTGACGTACCTCACCCCCAACCGGCAACACCCAAAAATTTGACGGTATAAATTTTGACGTGGTGCTCATGGGTAACATTTTGTGAGTTCATGGGGAGCGATGGTTTGTTAGGGGGTGTATATCTATGTATGCGGTAAGGTTGAACTCGTGTGACCTTTGACCTTTTCATAGGTCGTTGTCGGAGACTCCGACAACCACAGAGTTCAGGTTTTCGACGAGTACGGCCGCCATCTTTTCCAGCTCGGAATGAAAGGAACGAATGAGTCTCAGTTCATATATCCGCAAGGTATCGCCACAGATGAGCACGGCAACATCATCGTCGGCGACAGAGGGAACAAACGGGTTCAAGTTTTCTCGAGCGATGGTGCCTTCGTGTCCTGCTTTGGAAGTTATGGTTCTGAGCCAGGTCAGATGAGGGGGCCGGAGGGAGTTTGCCTTTTATCGGACGGGCGCATCGCGGTCATTGACTGTGACAACCACAGAGTTCAAATCTTTTGAGCAACGAGATTTTTGTATTCTAAAGGGAGATGTTCCAATTTTTGTTTTCGTGCACTGAATTCATTTACGTTTTCGCGATGTGGTCGATTACTATATGCAGGTGCTAATATGAAAGAACACACGTATGATGTTGCCACTGCCTAATACACAGATCGAAGTCAATGTCCAACTGTAACTCTTCTAAGAATCCGCGATATCTCACTCTCGGATTAACTAGATTCGTACCCTACGCTACTAGCTGTTACGTGGACTCAAAATAGTTAACGGAACACATGGTCCACTTCGATATCGGTTCCTTATCAGCTACGACAAACAAACAGACATACAGATAGTCTATGGTCTGCGACAGAAACATCCACCGGGTTCAAGTTCCACGAGAGACGGAGACTTAGTGTTTAGAAATGTTTTGTTCGAGTTTGTGGAAAAAAGTATGAATAGTAAGGTCTCAGCGTGACTTGAAATGTTTGCATATATCCATTGCTTCCGGTAATATACATACCCACCTTTCCTAAACAATTTCGAAATGACCTGCTAGATAGTAATGTCTAGAATGGGCGTTAGACGTTGAATAAAAATATGTGTCTCAATTTTGGCGGCATACATGTTGCGATCATACTCAAAGGGTTCGTCAGAAGCGCTGTCCATTATTATACCATTCGCCAACATTTATCTCTGTGGAAATAAAATTTTGGCCCTCGCTCAGCGTGGATCTTCAAGACACAACGACTCATTTCAAGAAATACAGCTACAGAAATCGCTACCGCCTACCCAATTCCCACATAAATAGTGTGATGTTATTTTCAAAAATAGTCATTTTTATGCTATTTGTCACAAGCCTACTGTTATTATTATTATTAGTGATGAGTTGAAAGTGGCGCGTTTCAGCTGTACCGGAAATGGTCATTGTTACTTTGCAATGCTAATCCTGCACATCAATGGACTAATAGCCGTCGACAGAATCCCTAGTAATCGTGGTTCATTATGTGTTATGAGAACTGCGAAGTATTTGAGCAGTTACTATACCCACTTCAAGGTGTGATGGCTTTTTAAGAGAAATTGTCTACGGTGATTTTACACTGGGGCCTCCGACACGGCGTTCTGGTTGCGAGAAACGATATTGCTTCTACTTGACGGTGATATTTTCCACAAGTTATGAGTAGAATATATCCGTTCTTAGTAATGAAGATCTTCGTGGAGGTACATAACTTCATATTCAACTATTCATATTGAAATGAACCCGAATATTTTCGGTTACTTTCTAATATTTTCGTCAGGCGTAATCGTCAGCAACTATAGTAGAAAATTGGAAAGAACATCGTTTATCAACAATCGTGTCACAATATATGACGTCACCAGCATGGAATTTCGAATGAGAGGGCGTTCAATGTATACTTCTTTTGTTGACAGAGTTTTGGTTGGTGTATTTTGATAAATTCGACACCAAGGCACACAAATGGAAGTGTGAACTGAACGGCCCCTCCCGACGGCACGAAATTTGTCGTCTCGATAATTATTCGCACAAATCGGATTATCTAACAGATGTTTGCCCTCGGCATCGTGTACCACCCAAAAATAGTACACTGAACGCTGCTGCGGTGTACCACAAAGTGATAAGGATTGGGAACCGCTGTGTTATGTATTACCGACGAACGACGTGATCCCGTAGCCTTGGTTCCATGTACTCGTGCTTTGTTCCATCGAATGCGGTGATAGGCTTCTTATCAATCAATTGAATATATACTTGTATAATAATCAGAGGCTTCATTACTTTAAAGTTTAAACCGCTCAAGACAAACCATGTATATAACGTTAGGACTCTAGTAAGTCAGTGTAACGAACAGATAGTATGATGCATATTTTCATTCGTTTTCCTTGAATCCCGAGCTTTTTTGTAAAGATGCTGTAAGAACAGAAACTTACGGGACGGGGAGCCCAATTGACATTACAACACCCTGAAATGAGCTACTGCCGAGAATCATACTATACCAGTGGTTGGGAACCTTTTTTGCCCGAAGAGCCATATTGGCTCTATTTTTTCCATCTCACCTCCCAAAGAGCCATACATGCCAATCAACTGTTACGTCACAATTGGAAATTCGTGACGTCATGGTAGCACTAATTCGAACTCACTACATGGGATTCTTCGTGTGCGCCACATTTTCTCTGTAAAAACTGATATTTATTGTTCGAGAATAAAGCTCGAAACGAGAGGTAAGACACAGACGGGCCAAGCCTCCACAAAGGATAACGCAATTCCTTGTAAAAGTAGCTCAGAATTTATTATAACTGATATTAATCGAATGTGACTATCACACTGATTCCGAAAATCCAAGGGCGGAGATAATAAAGTCAACTGATCCAGGAGAATGCTAATCATGAGATTAAAAACTGCTAATCGGGACGCATCTCCGGCGGAGATAATGAAGTTAGCTGATCCGGAATATTTCTTATCGTGAGATTAAATACTGCTAATCGCGACTCATCAAGTTGGAAAGGTTACGCCCGATGAGGTGTCGAGTGTCCCGAGTTTTCAATCAAGTGGCGTTATCTGTTGCATCATATTGCGAAAATGCGTTATTGTTGAATGAAACAGCAGCCTGCTGATAGCGACACTGCCACTGTAATATGTCGAAATATCATCATCGCGAAATGAAGGTCGTGTCCAATTCGTTCGGCACAGCTAAGAAATGGATTATATAGTATTGGTATCGCTCTGCAATGGAAGTGGCGCTATTACCTAGGACACCATCGGCACGGTCATTATCGGAAATATTTGTGCGTAGGAATGGTACGCAGTTTTTATAGATAACAAGTTATCAATAGTTTGTTCCTGCTTGATTAATCAAGAGATTAACACTCACTTTATCCGCTGCGATCAACCGGTTTCCTTGATCCTGGGTTGATAAATCCTGACGAACGCGATAATCGACTTTTATTGCTAATCCAACGTTATTATCTCCGCCCTAAATACTTCGACTTCTCCATTCTCAAAGTATTCGGCGGTAGCATAACGTTGCATAACACGCATAAATTTTATGCTACACAGAACGTGGAGAAAACGGAACGTGGATAGCTATGGCGTCGTTTGTAATTCGAGTTTGTAATTGTGAATATCACATCCACAACAGTTCATTTCGCGCCGTAGATCAGGAAGACAATGTGTATTTGAAAACTGCGTTTTAAAATGGGCGGTGCCATATCTGCTGTGCTCTTCGACTCAACGTATCGCACAATTCATGATTTCGATTCGGATACATCGCCAGGAGGTTTGAGTCAGCAGTAGTCATTTCGATGGCGTGGGTTCGAACCCTATCGCTGCCACCACGCCAGCATAC
>ATSW01014319.1:0-11728 GCA_000444245.1 Botryllus schlosseri | reverse complement strand
CGTCCTCCGAGGACACTTTCAAAAAAGTCAAAAAAGAGGACAAATCCTCTCAAAAGAGGACGTATGGTAAGCCTAGTATATGAGCAGACCAGGGGTGGCATTACAAAACAAGAAGCGTACTGCAGAATTCGGTCGTACAAAACATGTATACCGACGGGCCACGGCTACCAGTGGATTATACGCTGGATAAATTCGACAATAGAAATGTAACGACTATCGCACTAGAATTGGACTACTAAAAAATGTTCAGCTAGCAGCGAGTAAATGATGTGAATTCAGTGTGTGCTTACTTACAATTACTTGACATATTGCAATGTCCTCTTTGAAGACGTCATCATCTCCGACATCCGCATACTCCAGATCTAGATACTGGCCTAATCTTCTGTCATAACACTGGATTTTGAAGTCACGATCATGGAGTTCACCTTTGTGTATTTCCGAAACCTCTCTTCTTATCTCANAAGCGTCGTCGACAGTAATCAGCGGACAATAATTTGATAGCTTAACTAACAATTTCATGGCTACCTAAACAGACAGATTGATTAGCAAATGCTCATGAATAGCTGGTATCTGGCCTGCACCGTCATGTGATGAGAATCTAAATGGCATCTGTAGCTGTTGCATGCCGTGGCAATGTGATTGCACGATCCAATTTCACAGCCGAAGACTTGACAGGCTGGGCAAGTATGTCCAACACGATAACGCATTTCTAATACAAGCATNACAACGCCAATCCATAATCCAAAGCCAACTATCTCCCTCTCGTATACTCCATGGACTCACAAANACTCGCTTCTCTTANTACAAAATTTGTCGAAGACAACTGTGTTGTCGGCGCCATCTTTTTANCACCCGAACTTTTTAGTGATACAACAACCAATCAGAAGCAGGCATCAGTCTGACGATTTCATTCACCGTCTGTATCATTCTGACGTCACAGTAAAAATCACAGACCTAGTAACTCGCACCGTAACAAAGGCAACAACAAACTTCTAACTATATACGGTAACGGCATATAACTAACATACGTAGTAACCTATATAGTAACGGACGAACTACTAGTACAGCGGACGACCAACGGACGATTGAATAATTGTTGATTCCAACACTTTCAAACTGAACATTGAACAAATATCTGCTCCCCGCAATGAAGATAGAGATTTTCATTCAATGATTATGTGCACGGTTGCGCGGTTGGCTTATAACTATTATCTCGCTGTCTCTGTGTACCGATATGAGGGTCACATATTACATACCAATGTCCTTCCGGCCTTCATATGTGTGTTTAACCAGCCACCTTGGGCACACGCATTAAATTTCGCGACAACAACCCCGTATGCGCACCTCACGCGTATAGGCGGATTCATCATCCACTGTCAAACAGGGGTGGAAAGGAGGATATCACCTTTCAGGAGGTGTATTATAGTCACCCTCCCTTGATCATGAGTGGAAACAATATTTCCTCCCTAATTCCACCCTAAAATCCACCTTTATTTTTTACAGTGTAGGCGCTATTGTGTATCGTTCATTTCTAAGCAACGTATTACTTACTTATGTGGATCCGATAATAGGATATATTATATACATGTAAACTCGTATCAGAATATAGTAAGGTTACCATATTTTGGAAATCTGAAAAGAGGACACTTTTTCAAAATTTTCAGACATGCAAAACCGGAGGAAAATCCTCAAAAAGTGGTGAATTTTTCCCACATCGTGATCGGTTGACTAATAGAAAAAGGTCAACTTTCCGGCCCAGCTCCCGAAATACCCGGCGGAGCGTTAGTTCAGTGTTGATTCACTGTATCTAAGTCGATTTCGCGATATATTTAACCTAAATTCTCAAAAAAGAGGACGAAATCTCAAAAAAGAAGACATTTGGGCGTCCTCCGAGGACACTTTCCAAAACGTCAGAAAAGAGGACACATCCTCTTAAAAGAGGACGTATGGTAACCCTAGAATATAGCTCTATGCTTACTCAGTGAATGGGGTTGGCTAAAACAAATCGCACTGTGATTCAAATTTGAGAATAGTTTTTATAACAAATTTTCATTCCCTTTAATTGATCTAATCGAAGAAAACTAATAAACACTGCCGATGTCTGTCGAATATCATTCTGAAATATTAAATTCTGTACGCGGTACACCAACATGTCAACGGATTCATTGGTAGCCCCGTGGAGCTGCTGTATAAGTTGCAGTCCAGCTTAATTTGGCATATTAGTAGATTGTACTTTGCAGGGTAAATTGTATAGAAATTGAAAACATCTATTTCTTGTGCTCATCCAAACGCAATATCTCTCTGGTGTCTATATGGTTTGGTGAGCGTTCAATTGAATGACAACTCAATTGAGTGGAAAATCATTCAAATCGAGGCAGATTCAGATTAATTTTAGCGACAATTCAATTGAATTAGGGGTTATACTAGATTTACACAGCACTGTTCGAGACATTATAGATTCAATCCTGAAATACAGTGTGATGAGAGCCACGAGGAGCATAAGTTCTCTTGTAAGCAGTGTCTGAAAAAGCCAAGAAGTGCATGGGCCGTGGTACATTAGGTACGAGTCGGCAGCAACGGCATCAAAATACAGAACACCGGCCTGTTGTAAATGACCATTGTTGTCGAAAAACACCATGAATACCACAGACAACAGAGCCACTCTTACATGCATCCCGTAATGAATTATGATTAAGCCTTAAAACGAGGTAGTCGAAGTCGTACATAGGCTTACGTCATCCTCATCTATTCCATTAGTAGAGTGAAATGAAGGTAATTTGTAGTAAGAGATTCGCTGGCCATTCCGAGTCGTTGGTACTTGCATATGTATAGTGCACGCTTGTTCATGAATGATACTAAACGACAATATCATGAATATAGGCCTACATAATATCTGCTCCGACATTTTGAAAGCGCACCGCATCAATACTTTCCAGTCTCGTGGACCCGCAGTCCTTCGTTCACATCCCTTCGATACAGGACAGCGTACAATACCAGCAGACACTGCTACCGCAGCAATTTGTAGATCAGCAAGTGCAGGGCCAGCATTCGCAGCCGGTAAGTCTAAAATGAGCCTGTAACGGCCGTGGTTAGGAATAGCCCAGTTCTCTAATCGTGACCGATCATTGACACTTGATAAAGTGAGATGCGTTACAGTTTCAGCTTTCGCAAGAGTTGCCTCCGCCTCCAATCGGATATTCCGGAGTTATGCAGTCGAATAATAATTCGTCTGCCCTATACCACGCACGGCACGGGTACGCTACGTCGCAAAGTAAGGATTTTAGAAACACGCTCAGGTTCTACATGAGCTAGCGGCCTAGAAAAGAACCAGCTCGTGCAGAATATGTATGAGCCGTTTGTCGGATATAGGTTAGAATAGTCTGGCCTAGAAATAGCTGGAGATTACAGATGCTATCTTTTCACTGTATGTTTAAATCAGTTTAGGTAAATCCACGTCGATTGCTATAGTTTTAAAATCTATAACATATTCTGCAATCGCTTCTATTCTGTGTGCGCTGCATCGCTGTTGATTAGACTTCACCTGACTATAATCAGCCTGTGTAGATTTCTCGCGATCTCTCACATTCCCATCTGTTATGCCAGACCCAAGGCCGATCAAAGTTGAGCAAGGCTCCGCGGCACCGCAGACTACGTACCCCTACGTGGCTCAGCACGGCTTCCCGGGGCCTACGCAATACGCTATCCCAATCCAAGGTATATTACTCGTTATTGATATTATTATTTGTTCATCGCAAGCATGTGTGCGTAATATAGTTTGTCCAGTCCACACTAGGCATGTCAGCATGCAGCACTTAAGCATGTGGATTAAATTGGGGTTAGGATTGGGATTAGGGATTTAAAGTCACATGCTCAAGTGTCGCATGCTTACAGACTTACTAAATTGTCGCTTTTCAACATTAATATGACGCCAAAGGAATAGCAGGGATTAATAATATTCTTTACTCGCAATTCTGTTTTGCGACAATGTCCCTGGTTGTTGCTAACGTAATATATTCAAACATGGTCAATGAGTTACTGTTTCTTGCTGTACATTTATTATCGCTTCCATGTGCCATCAACCAGAGATGAGATAAGAGATGAAGCGGTCAAGCACGAGTGATGCGGTCATGCACAGTTGGGCAAGGCATGACGTCATACCTTGCTACTTTCAGGGAAGCATCATCATAATACATACAATAACCCACGTAACAGTTACCATAGCCAGGCCTGTAAAGTGTAACTACAACACGCAAAACAACCTCGAAAGAGTTTTTCGCAGATTACTAAATTTCCATTCTTTTTATGAAATGCTTTAAGCCTACGTGTTGCTATATTTGAAACGAAATGCCATAAACTTATGTCTTCATCTGGGAAAACGTGAAGAAAAAACGTTTTGTAAGCCGGGAAAGACCCCAAACTAAGTTTATGGAAATAAGTGATGATAACTATAGCGAAGTACAGTTTCAGGACTCTGAAAATAAATCTATTGCAGCTATCGTAAACTTGGTAAGACTCTAACCGCAAATAACGCACATTCATGAAAAAGCTTGTATTTTCTAGAGGCGACAAAATTGCCGATATTTGTTCAGTATTTTGATCGATCAATCGACTCGACGATACCATTTGATGGCTATGCAATTTTCAACTCCAGAAACTTTCACGCGCCAAATGTACGCCGTAACACAATTCCGCAAAGTGTCGCTGTATACTAATAGCCTGACAGTCCCGATTGGTTATCTGTTGATTGATACTGATGCATAGAAATTAGAAAATGTCACGGATGCACGTAAAAGCTAGCGAGTAGTAATTTATAATATATTATGTACGGTACAGTTTACAATCAATCACTTTACTGTAATTTTCATCAAATCAAAACGAGATTGCGCTATAATTAAGAGATAGGCGGGTGGTATCTGGTATTGTGATGATTGGTGAAATTTTCGCGCTTACGCTAGTAAAACTACTTCAAGATATTTGGCGCGAGTGAGTAGTATCTGATAAGGAGTTGAATTGTTGATAAACAGAATTCCATCTGTGAGGAGAAACGCGGGTTGGCCAATGTGAGACATTATAACGTAGATCAATGGAATTAGTATTATTTTATTGGTCGCTCTAAAAGTCTAAAAACAATACACAGGATTAAGCTTGTGTAGTACGCGAAATATGAATAGTGAATTTATTATCAGCAAGGACCAGGGTCCTGGAAAATCCACGTCATTGCTGTTTCATCCATTTTCTTCGTATGTTTTCATTCCCGTCATTATGGATTGCATTCGATGCCGTGAGAAATATCCCTCGCCGGGCAAGCAAGCGTAAAAAATGCCATCGAAAAATCACCAGGCATCTACCCACCATTCGTTAATCACGAAATAACAACCGTATTGTTACAAAACAACCATACCCGCCTTGAATCCCTGTACGCTGTTTCGCAATAAACACCGGTGCGACACACGCCAGGTATATATGTCAGGATTGAACGATTGGCGTCTAAATAGTGTATTCCATTCGCTGGTAGCTTGTTGATCAGTTTAATAACTTCGCACAGTAGCTTAAGTTACTGCGTGATAATTAGGCACTTAAAAATGATATTTACACAATCTCAATGTCGTTCGATCTATGCTATATATATTGTATCATACTCGCAGAAACACGCACATCTATTCTTTATTTCAACGGTGTGACACTATCCCATACAAATTTTAATGAAGCGCCAGGCCTAACCAGCATAGGCAGGCAACGCCCTTGCTGCATATCACGCACGCACCTTTGTTCAAAGGCATAGCCCTTCTCTTGTTCACGGGCATGAATCCGGTGCAGTGAACTACGGCCTTCATTTTCATAGAACATTATTATAAAAGGAGCAAGTTTAGGCATTGTTCGTGACCGTTTAGCTCTGTTTCGGATGTAAGGCTGCGTTTGTGTAGAAAACCCGGTTATTTAGACGACAAATATCAGGGTTGAAGCAATTAATATGGTTTCGTTCACGAGCGATGGGTTGTAGACACTGCCAGCTTCGCTGGGTTCTACCGAGGAGCGTATTTGAAGTCTAAACAGCCCGAGTATTTTTCCTTTCTTTACAAAACAGTTTGGCTAGACACCTTTTTAATCCTTTCTTGTGTCAGTGATTTGAACGGGTTTTCGAGTACAAGTCCCCGCACGGAACATGGTGAAGGATTACCGGCATTGTGGCGTAGATAAAATAATGATCTTGTAATCAGCGGCGATTGTTCTCTCAAACATTACAAACATTACAATTGAACCATATACAGACACAAAAAGCAGACTTAATGCCCAAAGGGTCGTTTGGATTTTGAAGGGGCGGAAACGCTCACGGGGCGATATGGGGTGCGCTGGACTCAGAGGGGCTGTATGGGGGGGTGCTGAAGAGAAATCGAAGTATAGATGGTGTAGTAGGGATATATCATTATTGAGTTCTCATTGCAAATTAACATTTCGACAAAATCTGTCAACTCTCGAAATTTTTCTTCGCGCTAAGCGCGAAATATATGCCGACGAAGTTTGAAGAGTGTTATTATAATTGAAGTTGAATGAATTGTACGTACTTTTAGATCGCAAAATCCCCGTTAAAACAGTCCAGCCACGCTTGTTAGGGCTATATTCAACAAAAAGTTTCGAACTAAGTATTGTATTCTGCAGCGCACAGCGTGTCGAAATCGAAGAAAGAGGCAGTGTACCACTTTTGAGAGTGAGATCCCTTTGTACATTAAAGATGCTTTGAAGCTGTTTGGCGAAAATGATTCACTAAATATACTTATATTTGAGAGATATACAAAATTAAATCGTCGGAATATTTATTCGTCGTATCACGAAGGATCATATTGTTTCGTGTTGTGACCCTCACCCTTACACGAACGTTATATGATACGGGTTGCTTTATTCGGAATACATTCATGGTAAAGTTAATAACTGGGGACAGTACTAAATTCAATATGAGCAAAAGTCACACAAAGTAATAACACGAAGCATAATACAATTAACTTCCCCATATTGCCAATCGCAGAGGTGAATTCGGGATGTGTTGGCTACATCGGGCTCGAACCAAATGGTACTAAAATAATGGGGCGGCAGACCACAGAACTTTTTGAAAGGGGGCGCTGGAGCAAAAAAAGCTAAGAACCACTGCTGCAGAGAAACCTCGAACACTTACGTAGGAATTCTGGAGTCAACCTTTGTCGGACTCGAGCCCGCAACCGATAGGTGTCGCAGCTGTGGATTTTACCACTACGCTATCTCGCCGCCCATCGATGTACCGCAGAGTTGGAAATGATTGTAGTTGCGCAGTTAGAGCCAAATGCCGGTAATCTAATTCTAATCTAATCTGTGAAATGTTTCCATGCTCTCATTATAATTCTAATGAATCTAATTGCTGGTTTCCTGTAANTGCCACAAGAGAACAGTATCGTGCAAAACGAGCCAAGCGTTGTGTGCAGACANTTGCCATTCTCATGTTTANGAGAATGAAAAATAGATTTGATATGAATTGAACTTGATCTTGTTGCGTTTCTCTCTATTCCGATTTCCACGTTTTTGCGAATTCAGTNNTTATATTAATAATCTAATTNGGAATAGCTAAAATGTTTCTAGTNNTACAATTCTGCATTCAAGTGTTGCTATCGCCCAAGAAACAGAATTAAGAACAGAAGGTCACGTAACTCCTGCATGANTGNTATGAGCCTTAGGCCTNGACGCCCGCTTCGTCTTAAATTATTCGATTGCACAGGCTGCATGGAACTCGATACGATGCCACGAATTTTCCAGTGTCGTTAAATTTACCATCCGCCGAATTTCGACAGGTTGTCATGAATTAATTATATATCAACGCGAGAAGTAGCGGTGGTAAGTTTCTCACAGTGTAGGCAGAGAACAAGGACATGCATGTCAAATAAATCTGTTTATTCGTATATACAGTTCCTGCATTCACAGTATTGTAACAAGATTGATCGAATTGNTTCGATAACTATATTCGAAACAGAACCTAGGCAAGGAAGGCTAAAAAACTACGCAAAGGCGTAGCCGATATAACCTTATCAGGATAGCCGTTTTTCAAAAGAACGTATCTAATCCACTCAAACTCAAGTTTTTAAAAATAAGTCCGAATACTCAATTGGTGACGATTGCCATGAAGGGTGTATCCTCGAAATAATCTGGGTTTACATACATTCTCAATATGAATATACTATTATTAAGTACAGTATACGAAGTTCTCTGTCCCCAAAAGTATGTCTAATGGCTATATTTTGACTTCCATCTTTTCATAAACTACTCTTTATAGGTTGACAATCTTAGTTTCTATCAATCACTGATTCCGACGGTTGCCTTGAAATCGTCACAGAACCTCCTAAAAATCGTGGCAGTTAAATACAATTGTGCTTGCGGGTGTAGTTTGGTTAGTTGTTTAGGGGCTTTTGGACTCTGGGTCATGCGTTCAGTATTGTGGCGATGTTCCAGGCGCGAAACGCATTTGGGTTGCATATTTTCCGTGTAAACTTTAACCGCTATAAGTGTCAGATTAAAACGACGTTAAGCTGTTCTTAATAAAATGAAATGTTTACCACACCACTCAAATTGACACCAGTAATCCAGCAAACTCCCCTTCCAACAGGAAGCTAATTGTGGCGTTAATCGGAAGTTAAACTGAAGACGACCCTTATAAACAATACCCACGTATAGTGTTAGTCGCCGATCAAATCGACAGAAACAACAGGTCATTGTTGTCGAGCGCACGCGACCCATTTTCTATTTGTATTAACAGAAACTGTCTGTCTATACTCGTGATATTCGATTTTCTTACGAGTTATAGTGCGATATTATATATCAGTGATGTATAGGCCATTATATGCATTAATGTCTAACTGCATACATAACTAGTAATGATAGCGTTTTATAGACTCCACAGGAATTGGGTAAATCACCACACATCCAGTCAATAATTCGACAAGGGTAAAATGAGCTGTTCCAGTCCCGGCTAAAGCCTTAATATAAATGTGACGCTGCGTCGAAATCGCTTTATCTACCTATGCCCACTGCAGCAGTCCAGCTAAGCACTGTAAAACCAAAATAAAGCCTTGGTGTAGCTATATATTATACTATAGTGTGCTTCATACTTTTCCACGTCATAGCAATCGTGGAACAAGACGCGCGAAAGTAATAAGGTCATTATAGGTCTTGCTGCCTGTGGGAAAAGGGCAAGGGCCTCAAAAATGTATCGGAGTCCCATTTATTACAGATTTTGTACATGTACATTGTACAGTACACGCATAGTGTGTATCTGGGTTTAGCCACATATAGTCAAGTCACTCATTTAAACTATATGAGGTCAGATCAATGTGATTCGATTATTCAGATCAGGTCAATTAGACCCTGCTGGTACATTATTCTCGACGGTGAATGATTCTTTCCCAACGTACTTACGTAAATCACTTTTTTACTGTACAAGTGGATTGGTTCAAAAGAGGACAATCATATGGGTAAACGTGGGTGACGCGTGCCAGCCGAGTCGGATGTCCCAACGCTGTTGTACATTAAAACCACAAAACCCAATCCAGATCGATCCGACCCTTTCTTAATGTAATCACTGAGTCAAGCATGTCCATTTTGTATTACTTGGTACTTTCCGATGAGCTGGCTCCCGACACCAACTATATCGATGTCCGTTGCGTTGATTCAAGATGAAATATCATACACGCGACAAGTCTACGTGTCAAAATCCTCGTTTTTAGTACATTAACCTAATATTCTGTTACTGGGTATAGTATATCGAACGCACACAGAGTTTTGTGTTGTGGATACATACTTTGCGACGCATGCCCAGAGCAGGAGAGTTCAGATCATCATGCCTAACATCTTTACATCACACTGTCACATTTTAATCCATTAATTTCCTTGCAATATACCCGTACATTTCGAAATTTGTGGTAGGCTACGTGAGGCTTGATATCTGGCTTATGCGGCTGAAACAGCGTGCTGTTCGCATTTGTATCGTCACAATCTGATTGACGGCTGTATAGTATATCCCATGCAGGCTTGACCAGAGCCTGCAAGCCGAGATCTGACATCGGTTTTGGGTTACGGATTTGGAAAATTGAGAAGACGCTTTTTCTCTCAGCATTGCGCCTCTCAAGTGCTTAAAAATTCAGACAACGGTTTTGCTGACACTACTTAACGCTGCGCATCTTGAATCGTATCCTCATATCAAAATCACTAAGCCAGTTCAAGGACAGGAATAGCTCAGCCATCATAAATCAACGCCACTAAGTACCAAGAGAGGGGCGATCCATTTATGACTAGAAATATGTAAAGTGCTAACGTTCGTGCGCGCGGTATCAGGTATTATGAGAATTTGAGAAATATCTCACGTACGATCTTTGGCTTTGTATTAAATTACCTGTCCCTTACGGATTTGGGAATGTTCGTTCCTACCACCGAGCTTAATTTCAATATGATGGAAAAGTGTGCTCAGCGGTCATCAGTAAAGTTACCATAATATTATAACGCTGAATGCCTTGATGACATAATATCACAGTGACAAATTCAGTACTGAATACAGACAAGGCGAAGACAGCTGAAGACAGGTTGATTTATCTTGGAGGGGTTTCCCCCGTAGTATCGCAGAATCATTATATTGTGATTCATAAAATCCGTTTTGTCATTAATGGGCGATACTTCCGACATTGCAAGGAAATAATGATTCATTCATATGAAATTTTGATTATCGGACACTGCTAATACATTATTTTCCCAAAGTACCATGAATATGAAATCAAGAATGAATTTCCATTTAACGCGGGTATTGATCAAAATGGCGGCTATTCGTGACTCGGTTTCATATTAAATATTGCAGTTTTTATTTATGTGTCATAAATTAATTTTGTAATACCGCGAAGTATGACGGCATATCCAGCTGCAATGTGGGGACAGTATATGTACGGTAAGATATTTCATTTCTATAATTCTATTCGATTCTGCGTGTCGCGTGTGCCGGTACAAAACCATAGTTATTTTCAGATTTCAAGACTATAATATAATCTTTCGAAACTTCATTCGTATTCGCATTACATCAAATATGTAGGCCTATCTGTAGATGGCTAGGCAAAGCGATCGGGCGCAAAGACGTCATATATAACACTAATATAACACTACTACTACTACTACTTTTAATAGCAAAGAAATATCCCAGAAAATATCATATCTAGACATTCTTGTTTAAATATAAGTATAGGAAAACATTTATAAGAGAAACCAAATGATTATCGGATTATCTAGTTAAAAAACGTAACAAATATCCAGTGTTGCAGTTTCCGATGGCGTGCATTTATCCATTATACCAGTCTGTGGCAGTTTGAATCCGTGATTATGAGTACACAATTACGCATTCTCGCCGCAGAACAATATAAATCAGCGGCTGGATAGTAGATACCTTTTCAGTTCTGAGAGCTTTCAAAAATCAAAATCAAAATCAAGCCACAATGTAATTACGACGAAAGTATACTAACCAAAACAAAGAATTGGAACTTTACTTTTTGATGAGTATTGTTCTGCTGCGATTTTATTATTACACATGTCTATGTTCAAGTTTCCGCAAGGCGATGATGATATTGACTGTTGTTGAAAGACGTGCGACTTCGATGTTTGCTAGATTCCATTATACTGCCAAATTTCGTTAAATTGCATCAAATTTCGTTGAAAATGTCACCCAAGCTGGTCTTGA
>ATSW01014313.1:0-10465 GCA_000444245.1 Botryllus schlosseri | reverse complement strand
GTTGAGACTCAATGAATGACACAGATGGCAAAAAAGACATTACCTAGGCCATGAGCAAAGAAATTTGCAAGCAACTATTCTGGTTACACTATTAAAATATATTCAAGAACGCGTACAGGCAACCTACTTGAGCAATAGGTTCAAGTAGAAGACATTCACAGCTAATCAGCAATCGCAGTATGCAGTATACCAAGAGTATATCGTAGTAAGCATCACGGTAAAAAAAGCTATTGCGCAGACACATCAAAATATACTTTGAGTTCTACTTGAACGTACCGCCAATTCGTGAGCAAACCACTTTGTTGGAGACTTCCTGGTTGACTGACAAACAAACATCAGCATCAACATCGATACAATGACCCAATAACTGTGCTCAACACTGACACCTATGTGCAAATACCATGACTTGATTGAATTCTGCATAGTCGACTTCATCACAGCAATATAATATTTGTGAAAATAGCTATTCACTATATACTGGATATCAAAAAGTTAACTACAATTGTGGTTACTGTGCTGGATTCATAAGAAAACTGATGTGACAATGTATATATATAGGAGGCAGATTACCCCTGTGGTTATCAGAATCTCTTTGAGGTACAAGGATTGCAACACAAAACACAAGTATGCCCCCAGTGTCAACAGTTAGTAACTACTACAGGCAGAGAGAAAAGCGAGGACATCGTTAATTAGAATATAGAGCGCTCTCCAACGGCGAAATTTCCATTAACTGGATTAATTATAAATCCAAATTTATTGAAACGAACCTGTGTCGTTGTGAAAGGCGATTTATTTTGCAGCAAGTTTTCCGTGTGCTCCTCCGCCTTACCTTTGTCAACTCTGCAAGAAGCAACATCGGCAATTATAAAGTCACAAAGTCCAACCCACCCTAATCCGGCACATACTTCAAAAGCTGCAGAATCCGATTTACGTTGTGATGGACTCGAAATTCGTCGCTCATGACTGACCTACGACTTATCTATACAGTGATCTGAAATAGGGAGATAATTCATTGCATATGAGGCTCGCAGAGTCAACGGAAACAAAGAACAGGATAAAATATTGAAACGGCGATAAGAATCATGCACAATCGGAACTGATAATAAATATAAATCTATCTTCAGATGCGAGTTGAGTAGTCATCGAAACTGCCAGAAACCAGTTACTACTCGGAAAAAAATGAAATACCAAAAGTAAATGGCTCCAAAAGCCGACGGTACCGGTACTAATGACGATCAAAACTGAATAAAAATATCAACTCATTATCAGGCTATATCGCATTAATGTACCGCATAATTCAAAAACTGTTTGAAGACAAAGATACCACTTTGCTGACACTAATAATAATCAAAAGCGATTAAAAACACATGCACATCATCACATCGTAATACTGCACCCAGAATTGAACATTAAATGCCGTTTCGTTCAGCATACAATAGCGTGAAGTCTGCAAAATTTCACAACGAGGTATATCAATTTCCAAATAACTGCAAAAAACCGACTAGGAAGTCCACCGAGAAAGAATTCAAAATCAATTGCATATCACAAAGCGGGCGAACGGGCAAAAATTCAAAATCCCTCCAATCTCAAAACCCAAATCCAATCGTTTGGTATTTGTTTCCGCGGCAGGCCGTCCAATTGCACGGAAATTCCGCTCGTTTTCAACAGGTTCCATTTCAGAGGCGTCGCAGTGCCCACCATCGTAACGTTGGCGGCATTGGAAATCGGCTGGGCTGATCCGAGCACCAGTGACCCCGATTGAGGCCAATTGAAAAAGAAGGAGTACACATTCTTCGCTTTTGCGGTATACCTGGTAAAGAACAGCGGAATACTCCTGATTAGTGCAAAGCAAAGTAAGACCTCTAGAACAAAAGCCTATAAATTCTTATAGAATATACTTTGATCATGAATAGGGTAGACCGTGTCTTAAAAATGCGCCACTAGCTTCCACCAGAAAATTCAGCGACGTAGCCTAATTAGTTGATGTGCAACTCTCAGGAGGTACTTCATCACACAACCAATTAAAAAATCCGATATCATATCATATATATCTAATAACACCTGATAAAGCTATTTAATGATCTGGTTACATCCAACTGAATACTCTAAATATGGCTCGAATCGCATCAGCATCAGTCATAATATTAGCCGTCATTATTGAGGCATGCATAAACTTAAACAATACTTTGGCTGATTTTGTAGCATTGCTCTCACTCTTGCAGAGAGTGTTGAAGGACAGATTCAAGCTAATGGATCGCAATATGCATAATGTCGTGGCAACACTATTGCATTTTCATAACTCACTATCGCTTTATTAAAGTAAAGGTAACCAATGTATGCGGCTTTCGGCAACATTAAACAGCAACCGACAGCACGGAAAGGAAAAGAATGGCATGGCAATGATAAGGCAACAGCGCGCTTATTGCTAAATTACAGATCGCCACATATAACCTCACGACAGTTGCATAAAAAGAATCAAGTACGGCTGAATCACAAAAAATACAACGTATGACACAATGTATCAATCACATACGGTAATTATTTTTTTAAAGCTCTACTCCCGCTTTTTTCTGTCAGTCAAGACATAAAAGTATACAGTATATACTCGGCAACATTAGCCCTCTACACCATTGCTCACCACACTCCGGAAGTGACCGAGTCGTTCTGATGTTTCCAAGGCACAGACGAGTAAACCGCTTCGCCGACGACGCCGAGCCACTGTCCCACTTGGGTCAGCCTCTCTTCGAATATCGGCACAATCGTTCCCTCCTTAGTGGGTCCGATGTTCATGAGCATGTTGCCGCCACAACTTATCGTCGATACGAACGTCTGGAAATTATTCATTAAAACTTTATAGTACGAAACACTCTATTCAGAAAGCCACAAGAACCGCATTGCTACTCAAGTAGAAGCAACACCGTAATAGCAGGGTTGTAATGACTCGAGTCATGATTCGACTCGAATCACGATTTTTTGATGACTCGACTTGAGTCATTTTCTCAAAATACGGAAAGGACTCGACTCGAGTCAATATGGGTATTGACTCGACTTGGACTCGGGTCATTGCGCATGACTCGAACCAAGTCATATGACTCGAGACTCAGACGGCCACGACTGGCATTTCACTGTAATTTCGAAAAATACTAAAGTAACCACCCTATTGGGATTTCGTCTATTGGCACTGGTACTTGAAAATGCGACCAGAAATTATTAAAAGTGAGAAAAATTAGTATATTATAAATGCGAATCATTCGATATCACCAAACAGGACTTATAACAGTGGGTTTAACAAGACTTTAACTGGAAACTGAGCAGTCAACACAATGACTTGGACTCGGACTCGAGTCGGACTCGAACCTCTGCTCGATGACTTGGACTCGGACTTAACACGGTGGCGAATTGAAAATGACTCGACTTGACTCGAGTCAAAACAATAATTGTGAGATTGACTTGTGACTCGGAACCTTGCGACTTGGTTCCAACCTTGGTAAATAGTTTCAAAAAGTGGGTTCGGTCGAGTAATTGCATACTTTTCACATAAAACAGGTAGTGGCTTCTTTCGAAATTGCAAGATGCATCTTCTCTGCGAATGCAAATGACTAAGGACAGTGCAAATAGGTGCAATTTACGATTCTTTATTCTGATGTGGTGCTACAACTACTATTTCTCACAATTTTTATGGCAATTTCACTCACATAATTGATGCAACCATAACCCAAACCTACATTCTACTTAGCAAAATCCAAGGTGTAAACATGAAGAAGGTATTCCAACTGTCAAGAACAAGTGAAAGTTGGGAAAAAGTACTTGAGGACCCCACAAGAGTTGAACTACTTCGTTACCGACCATATCTGTTCATAACCTCCATCATAACGAGACCTCTCAGTTCTTTTGAAACCAAATTCAGCAATCTCGAAGACCACTAGTAGAAAAATACCAAACCGACAAAAAATCACACAACGCACTTGCAGCAGCTCGTCGATGGTGAGGAAGTCCTCGAATTTCGCGTTCCTCCGATAACCCCACGAGACTTTGTCGATGGTCATCGCGTTCTCCCATTTCCTCGCCTGCAAGACCCCGGGATTGTACCGATCGCTGCACGTGTAGTAACCTCCGTGCTGGCAAGGCGTCAGCATACCCCACCGATCGTTGGTGACGATGGTGTCCTGCGAGAGATACACATAATTTTCTAAGCTCTAATTACACATCCAAGAGGGATAAACTTTCCACCTACCACATATTTAATATTGAAAAACTGATTTGTGTCATTTTTTTAATGCTGTACAGTACAGTGTGCACTGCGCACCATAAAGATATCACTCATTCCCTTTCCAATTCTACTACCGATAACAATGTGCATCATGCTTATTATATTTAAATGTACAGGGCGGTGCACAAACTACTATTGTAACAATATATATAAATAATTGGGGTGGGTCTTACATGCAAGTCAATAACACTTGATGATGTGTCTGTAGAAGGAGCCTATATCCTGCTTGCATTACTTGGTAATTTTGCGCTTCAAATCATTCTACGATAATGTACGATGCAATCTAAACACTTCGATACTAAACAGATTATGGTAGGGCTACCATATTTTGGACATCCGAAAAAATGGTAAATTTTTCCTGAGTTTTTTTTTTGGCAACCAACCGCAAGGTCAACTTTCCGGCTCAGCTCCCGAAATAGCCGTCGGAGCGTTACTTCAGTGCTGATATACTGTATCTCAGCCGAATTTTACCCTATATTTAACCAAAATTCACTAAAAAGAGGACAAAATCTCAAAAAAGAGGACATTCGGGCGTCCTCCGTGGACACTTTCAAAAAAGTCAAAAAAGAAGACGTATGGTAACCCTAAGTAATGGTAACTTGAGAATTGACTTGCACAATCTAGATATCGTTAACATGAGCAAATATATAATTTGTTAATACTGATTCGAAAGCATATCTGTGACAGGAATGCGCAATATCACACAAAACTGTTTGATCGAAGTATTTAAGTTTTGGACAAATGCAATAAATCAGCACTGTCGAGATGATTCCATATTTCAAAATGAACTCCTACAGACAAATTAAATCAATCATATGCATTAGTAACAGACCTACTCAAAAATGAAATTTATTACATAAACAGCACCTTGACCGGACTGTCATTGTATAACCAAGCGAGAAACTCCGTGCTTTGCCAGTATTTGTAACTTGCTTCCCACTGCCCGTCAGACCAAATCACCTCGGGCCTGTACCGGTGCACTAAGTCGTACAATTCAGGCATGGTCTTCTGCCTGAGAAAAACGACTGGTCAAAGGATATCAGCCTGCAACTGCACAAGACCGATCAACTCACGTTACAAAGTCGTTGGTATGAAAAATATTGTCTCTGTCTCTTACGAAAAGTGGGTTGAACCAGTCGAAAAGCGAATGATAAATGCCGAAACGGATGTCTGTGTTATTCCGAATCGCGTCGGCCAGTTCTCCGACGAGATCGCGTTTGGGACCCACGTCTAGAGAGTTCCAGTTCCAGGAAGACGCGGACGGCCAGTTTGTATACCCTTCGTGATGCTTACTGGTGAGCACCACGTATTTCGCACCAGACATCTGATTCAAAAGCAAAATTGATTATTACAATAAATGAGGACAGCAGATCACAAACGTGAAACGCCCAATTTCAAAGAGACGTACAACGGTGCTTGATAACTTCAATAAATAATTCAAAGGAATGGATGAAGTGCGAAAACAGACACCGCTCTTGATATAAGAGATGTGATGAAAGAGGATTCAGAATAGTGCAATTTTTTTTCAGTATTGAAATCTGGCAATTTAACGGTTTCAGCATACTTGATAAGAAACTAGCACTACCACAGAACACTACGGAATAGAGCTTTTAACAACCTTTTATAGATGGACTTGTCTTGCGTATTGTCAAATCGATCAAATTGTTGATTCCAAAAATAAAAATATTTGCAAATTTACTGCAGAGTGGCCGCCCTGCCATCCCCAAAGATTTCGAATTTAGAAGTCATGATTACCAACAATATGTCCGCCCCCATGGGTGAATGAAGAAGGGCAAGGTCGTAAACATTATCAGAATTTGAAATTCAATCTGGGCCCGGTCCAGGCATACAAATATCAATTTAGTCCGAACGTACTTGTACACGACAATAGATTTCAACCATTGCCGAAACACCGTAGCGGCACAAATTGTATCACCTTGAACAGCTCAGCCCACTTGGCAGGATCGAAAAATTCCGCTGTAAACTGTGGCGCGAAATCCGAGTATTGAAACCCGGGCGGGTAGTTCTTCTTCATAAACTCGCCGTAGTCGGTGATGTTCAACCCTTTCCAATTCCACCAGAACCATTCGTTGCCGTAACTAGGTACCGAGAACACGCCCCAGTGGATGAATATCCCTAGCTTGGCTTCGTCGTACCTGCATATACAAGTTAAGATTTTGAATGCCTTACTATTATTACAGTCGCTATTTGACTAACTACGAAATCAGAACAAGCAGTATTGGGAATAACTGTAATGAATATGTACGGGTTTGCGTAGGCGAAAATAGCACCAATAGAAGCAAACATTTTTTACGCAGATGTAATACACGAGTGCCTCTGTATGAATACATACCATGTAGGAAGGGGCCTTGCATCGAGTGACTCCCAATTGGGCTCATACCGTCCGTAAGAAGTACCAACCAACAATGATATCAACCNANATATCTTCATACCTATGCAAATGAAACATGTACGGCAATGGATGTTAAATTGTTCACATACAGAAATTGATATAACGCAGTTTACCTTCAGTTACGAAGACGTGACAGTGCTGGAGAAGACCATAAAATAGTAGCCTACACTATGGACCTGTTAAAAAAGAATACATACAGTTATAGTACTGTCACCAAAAATAGTATAGCGTCAGCCTACAATGTACAGTTCACATGTACCAAGCAAGATTGCACAGAGTTATGAACAAGGTAAATGCATCGAGAGTAAATGCACTGCAATTTTGTCATCAAGGAATGCATTACAGAAGATACAATACATATATTGCAATTTACAGCGCGAGAGAAAGAGATTGTCTGAACAACAATTGAGTACAAAATAGAATCCAGAATGATTACACCAGGACAACATATTCATGACCCGTTCTTATCCAAGCAAATCGAGTGCTTCTTGGGAAATTTCATTGGTNTGNATAATAGACAGTGGCAAGAGTAACTGGCAATGCTAATAAAAATATGATATATTGCCATAATATTGGTCGAGAGACACGAGCAGGCAAGCATGGTACTTGTAAAAAATACTGCAAATAATATAATAAATTGTAGGAGTGCAATGAAAATAATCAAAGAAAATACGGATAACACTTTTAAAGGTCAATAGGGCTCAGCACAAACGTTGGAGACGAGTATTGATTGAAATTGAGATAAGAGTCACGGTCTTATAAAGTTTGCTACCACTGAGTATGCATCGTTCTAACATGTGTATTTCTAGAACTTACAACATGAAGGTCAATGTACGACTTGATTAGTGGCTAGACCAAGTCGTTTTGATTCTTTTTCATTATAGTGCAAAGTATCGGTAGTTTGAAGCGACAAAATATGACTAAAACGAATGAGCTGATAAAATTCGCATTTTCAAGAGTCGAAATGCCGTTACTAATGACAAAAAACGTATGGGGCGGCAGTGCTGGAACATTGTCACAAGAGTCTATATTCTGCGCGATGCCAGACGGCACACGTACTATTTGATAAAAATGAAACAGACACGATTGTCAGGCGGTCACAGAGCAAATAGTAAATTGAAAGGCATGGTGATTTTTCGTTATTCGATATCAATCAAATTCTCAATTCAAAGGTCAACTACCAAGTCAGATTGAATAACTCATGTAATCTCTGCTGTCCAGCCCTTGAAAGCAGATGAAATTTTCAATGTCCCCAAATTTATACAGACGAGTGTCGCTTCACTGAAATCCTTCGAGCTTCAAGACCCACACCCACTGGTTTGNNANTTCCGGCGGCANGNCGCTCCTCAATTCCACACTGATACCTGTCGGATGCGTTTGTCCCCAATAAAGCGAGATCGTGGTTCCAAGTAGCGTGACACGGGCATCGGGTGTTTTCATAGCGGGCGAGCCCAAATGCAGATACCCCGAATCTGGCCAGGTGGAGAAAAATGCATAGGCCGTGTCTCCTTTCGAGGTGTACCTGGAATGATTGTTCCGTCAGAAAACGCGACTGAAGCCTTTCGAAATTAAGAAACGGGTTGGTGGCAACAGCTTTCGACATATGGTGGATTACTATTCGGTGGTCAGGCACATAACAATAACAGTATGATATGGAGTCCAGATAATTAGCGCTGAACTCAAATTTTTCGTAGGTATGCGGGATTGATAATGTCAAATACGGGTGACTGGTAAGTGTTCAATATCACCAATTACCTGTCGCTTATACATACTGACGATAATACGATTATTGTCATGTAGGCGCATAGCCAGCCGGCCGCCGTCAGAATCAATTAAATTTGATTTCAAATTTACGAAGGTTCAACATATGCACCAATGCCGACAATACATCGATCGCATCGGGTTCTTGGGTTGACGAACTCGCACGTATGCTATGTATATATACTCGATATATCGCGCTACCATAACATTACTAGCGAGTCCAACAGTGCGGCCAATTAGCAAGCTCGCAATCTCCCGTCAGTACGCAAGATATTCGCCAACGAATAACGCGCCGACAATCAGGACTATCTCTACTAAGTCGATTTGGATTTCATTTGCAACAGGGGTTCCTTGCAATCTGTCTAATTAGACAAGCTTGAGATAGAGAAAAAAGGGTGATTTACGCAGCTGTGCTTTTCAACCGGGCCGACTCAAGATACTCAGCATCGATGTTATGTATGACCGCTGGACCAGGGTGTGTAACTTTTGCGTAAACGTTAAAAGGGTGTGCTAAAACGTTTGACAAGAACTGTTGTAGAGTGCTCAAAAATGACACGTGCAGAAAAATTGATAGATACCACATTAATAAAACTATCGTTACATCTCTGCGACGGAACTCTTACCACACGCCTTTCGTTGCGGAGTCATTTTGATGAGACCACGGTTTAGACGCATAGACCGCTTCCCCCACCACGCTAAGCCATTCGCCCATTTGCAAAAGCCTTTCCTGGTAAATGGCAGGGATAGTGNCTTCCTTGGTGGGTCCGACGTTCATCAACATATTACCGCCACAGCTGATTGTTTCCACAAACGTCTAAATATTCGAAGTCAGGTGTCACAGCAATGTAAGACTACATGTCACACGAATATCAGAAATAATACTACCGGTAAATGTAATTTTATTACTTTTGAAATTGCAAGATGTACCTGCACGACTAATGCAAAATGACTAATCGACTACGTCTAGGTGCAATCTATTTTCCTCGGTTATCAGGACAATTTCAGTTATAATAGCGATGCAAACTTATTACAAAACTAGTTTCAGTTGAAAATCTAAAAAGTTAGGAGTTTTGGAGGTCATCTTCAAACATATCCACTCCAGTCGCAAGTAGGCAAAAATTATTGAGTACTACAATAAAGCAACTTCGTTACCGACCACCTTTGGCGTAAAAGCAATATAAGCCAAATCCTGGAATATTCGACCATTATGCACCACTGACATGACTGAATACAGCAAATGCAAGCGCAGTCTACTCTGAAACAACAACACACAGCAACAATTGCTATACCTGAATCAGCTCTTTGATGGTGAGGTAGGCAGAGAGGCCGACGTTACGACGAAATCCCCACGAAAGCTTGTCGATAGTCATAGCGTTCTCCCACTTTCGCTTCTGCAACGTTCCTGGGTCGTAGCGGTCCGAGCACGTCAGAAACCCACCGTGCTTGCACGTGACATCCTTGCCCCAACGATCGTTTGTCACGACAGTGTCCTGAATTTTTTAAATTGTCCCCCGGGTTAATACTTTCATAGTGCAGAATATCACCATAAACATTGTATGTATATTTTGTTCGTATTTACATGCTGACACATTCTAGACCAGAAGTTGTCAATAAAGTCGATATTGCCCCCTTGTGGCAATTTTGAGACACATAGGGGCGATTAGCGGCCAAAAAAGTACATCGAGGATGATAGGGGGAGAAATTGCTACTAAACGTTCTATCAACTATATTTTATTGCCTGTATAGCTTCTTGCTAGGTTCAATTTATAATTAACGAATGTTCATAGCAAAGCATCTCAATACTTCTCAGCTTGTTACAAGTGAAAAAGGATCAAATCAGGGAACGTGTTTACGAGTTCTCTCAACTTCGTAGTAATGGACGTAGTATATTTTTGCCCTCGATGTTTTGGAGCATATACACCGACTCATGATATACACACACACGATCTGAGCATATGCATACGGTGGCATATGCACACCCAGAGGTGGTCAGTAACGAAGTACTTCTACTTTTTCGAAGT